>JAHVAK010000596.1:600000-902199 GCA_019845155.1 Luehdorfia chinensis
CGGCGACGTCACGTCGCTGTCATTTTGGTACGAGTCCAAAAATTCTTACTCTCCATTGCGTTTCAACGAACAGTACAGTTACAGCATTGCATCATAATCATTTTAACACAGGCCTCTCCCTAAGATTGCCACAAAAGTATGTAGCTCTCATTTTGGGGGGGATTTTGCCACAGTTGCCACGCTTATCAGGCGGATTAGTACCGGCAGATTATGTTATTATCTATGGCATTTTACTACGGGTAAATGCGACTGTTATTATGGGGAAATGCGACTGACGCGAATATAATCTTTACTCTGCAGAAAATAGAAGTTCTCTATGTAATATGCGCTCTCGAGATTCGCTGAGGGAACTGTTTAAAGAATTTAATATTTTAACGTTTACATCCCAGTATATTTATCAACATGCTATCCATGTGCGCATAATTTAAAATAAAGAAATAATAACAAACTAATCGTAGATAATACAAAATTTAGAGTTAATAAAGTAAAAACTTATTTTAAGGGTCAATGTACACGAATTTATAACGAAATTCCGGAAGATATAGTTCATTTAACAGAAACTAAATTTAACACTTACATTAAAAAATGTTTGTGCTCCAAAACATTTTATAATTTAAACGGTTATTACAATTATAAGGAAGCTTGGAAAGTATCCATCCAGGGAGACATCGAGAAAAACACGATGTGACTTTTATTTTGTAAGCAGCTACGTGACATTTGTATTTGGAAAAATTGTAAATGGTCCTATGGAAGATTGTAAGTGTGCTCCGTAGAATGAAAGGCAGATTCTTATTAGTTCCAAACAGTAGACTTGATATACATTTTGGTGATGTAATTGCTGTTAGCCTTTTTGGCTTTTACAGCTTCATCGGATACTGTGCTCACGGGCCTGGGGCCCGCGTGCCAGGTTTGGTTTGACCCAAATATAAATTATTTGGATCAAACCAAACCTGTTACGCAAAGTGTTCTGAACGACCTATGATAGCGGAGAGGTGGCCATTTAAGCTGAGGACGAAATGAGAAAATATAGTCATATTTACGTAAACCAAAAATTAAACGTACACAACTATTAAGAAGACGATCCAGTTTGTTTAGAAGTTCTTGAGAAGCATCAGTGTAGCAGACGTCTGTGTAATCAACTAAAGGCAATACTAATGTTTGTATTTATATTGCCTTTATCGGGATGGGTAATAAATTTTTAAGGCGATACAAATAACGCAGAGCATTCTCATTGACTTTTGTAAAGTAAGGAACAGTAATTGTATTAAAAGTTAGAGGAGGCAGCGACTTCCAATCCAGCTTCGTCAAGCGGCGATGCCTGCCAACTATAATGGCTTGACACCTTGTTGGATTCACCGCAATAGTAAACCGTTTCGACTAGTCAGATATTCGGTTCAGATCACAATTGAGCTCATTAATAACTTCACAGATTCGTGTGACTTCAGGCTGAGCATAAATTTGTAAATCATCAGCCTACAGTTGATGTGACAGCAAATGTGGGACGTAATGAGATTTATAAAGACCGAGAACAAGAGAGGAGAGAGAATACCGCCTTGACGAAAGCCAGCAGGCAATGCACACCAATCAGAAATGATGTGACCTGCACGAACAATCTGCTGACGCCCACGAAGATAAGACGTCCAGGATTGATGAGCAGAAACCTAAGTGAGACAGTACAGCTAATAGAAACTCTGCCGGACTAGATGCCGGCAGAGATACAAAATACTTAGAAATATTTTTATGTTTTACTTAGCACCAACTATAAAATTATAAAACAATTAATAATTACATAATAAACAACTTTTTTAATTACATTAAAAGGAATAACAAATAAGTATTAAATTGTTGATATACAACATTTACTTTTTGTTTTTAGTTAACTTATAGTATTTTTGTGTTTTTTGAAGATAGTTTTATTATTTTTTTAAGTTAATTATATTTCACTAAATAACGTTTCCGAACCGTTTCTCATAAAATTCAAAGCACATTTTTTTTTACTTTATGGAAAGTTATTAATTAACATTTTGGGGAATATAAATAACGTTTACTTTAAAAAAACAAAAAGGTCCACGTCGTAAAGGGTTAAGCTTAAAAGTTTTAAATAAAATCCACAACAGCGGTAATTCCCGTCATTACGCAAGTTACTTCATATTTTTAGTCATTATTGTTGACCTTGTGTCTTTGTGAAAAAAGCTTAGCAAGGTTCATGGGCATGACTAGAGAAAGAATTTAAAGCTTTCACAATCTTCTTCTTCTTCTTCTTCTTTTCAGCCTATCACTAGTCCACTGCTGAACATAGGCCTCCCCCATAGATTGCCACAAAAGTTTGTAGCTCTCATTTTGGGGGGGATTTGCCATAGTTGCCACGCTTGGCAGGCGGGTTGGCAACCGCAGTTTACTTTTTCAGATGATCCAGAATGATGCTGCTGCCCATCTTTTGGTTTTCATTTTCCCTCTGTCGACTTTTACGACACCCACGGGATGAGATGGGGTGGTAGATTCTCTTAAGCCGCCAATTTCACAATCAGAGCTCTATAAATATAAGAAGCAGCAGCGATAGTGCATTTTTAACTTAACACAAAATATAACTTGTCGGGTCATCGTTTCTGTCAAATCCACTTTAATTTAAATTTCGAATACTGGCCAGAAATGTTTGAACTGGTTTTGGATAAGGAAGTTTGACGCCATTGTAAAATAAAAAAGAAATAGACGTTGTTTCATTTAAAAAATGGAGTGGACGCAAAAGGAAGACTCAGTCGCGGTTATTGCGCTGCACCGCTGCAAAAACGCGCCAACTGAGTTTTTTAAACTTCTGCAAAATTTGGAAATAACGCTTAGGTTCGTATGTCGTACCATTAAACGATTTAGTGAAGATTCGACTTTTAAAACCGTACAAGGAGCAACCGACCTCATACGGTTCGGACACCAGCGATCATGAAAGCAGTGTGGGCGCGACTCCAATGAAATCCCGCCCACGAGCCAAAAATTTTAGACCTTAAATTGGTCTTAAGCAGAACTACGATCAAAACAGTGCTAAATTATGACTTAAGACTCCGAGCTTATCGACAGAAAACAAGGTATTATAGTTATGAGCGTGTAAAAAAATTAAGTCTCTAGAGATCCGGGTCTTTGATAAGTCGATACGCGAGAAAAAAATATCGCGAATTTCCTTTATCAGAAGAAAAACATTTTGACGCCGAAGAAAGTTATAACAAACAAATGATAAAGTGTATGCCCACAACAGTGAAGAAGCGAGCAGACACGCTAAACTGGCTTATCACCCACTAATTCAACTTCATCATGCACGACGAGTGGCCCTCTTCCAGCCCAGACTTCAACACGTTGGATTAAAAAATATGACCGCATTTGGAGGGCAAAGCCTGCGCTGAAACTCATCGGAACTTCGATTCTCTCAAAGCATCACTAATTAAAGCAGTATCTGATATAGACATTAACATTGTGCGTGATGACGACTGGCTTCGAAAGTTGAGGGCACTGGGTATTCACAATCAAGGAGAGCATTTCGAATAACCTTAATAACATTTTAAACTGCATTTGGCTACTTTTGTTTTCATGTACATATTTTATGCAAACAACAAAAATCGTAAATTTTATTTGATGAAGTATTTGTGACAAAACTTATGACCCGTCGATTGACCTCTTGGTCGAAGTTGGTAGGTCCAACTAGTCGATAATCTGTCCTAGGTATATGTATTCGTCAACAACTTCGAGCGTAGTGTTCCAAACAACAACCGATATAGGCGTGACATGGACGTTAGACATGATCTTCGTCTTGCATGTTTATCTTAAGACCTATCCGTTGCGAGACACCATTGAGGTCATTGAGCATAGTGCCGAGTTCCACCAGCGATTCTGCCATTATGACTGTATCGTCGGAAAATCGAAGGTGAGTGATGTATTCGCCATTGATGTTAATACCGTATCCTTTCCAGTCCTGTATCTTTAGAGACATCTTCCAATACAGCGGTGAAGAGTTTCGGGGATATGACATCGCCCTGCCTTACACATTTCTGAGATTGAATCGGTTTCTTACTCTAGTTCTGTACTCGGATAGCCATCGTAGCATTATTGTACAAACACTGCCGCACTTCGATATACCGACAGTCAATTCGGTACCGCTGAAGTGACTGAAGCACCGCATAAATTTCGACGGAATCAAAGGCTTCCTCATAGTCCATATACTCCAGACGTAGCGCGAGATTGTACCCTTCATTATTTTGTACAATCAGGTGAAGGGTATGTATGTGATGGTACTAAAGCCTTTTCGGATTCAGGCTTGTTCGAGAGGCTGGAAGACGTCAAGTCTGCTAGCAAGACGATTCGTAATGACTCACGAAAACAGCACAGAGGCGCGGCTCAGAAGCGATATGGGTCTATAGTTTTCCGAGAGGGCATTGTCGCCCTTCTTGAAGAACAGGACAACCAGGCTTCTAGTCCACGCTTCCGGCATATCTCCGCCGTGGATGACGGAATTAGATAGCTTCTGAAGGACTAAAAGTGCCGGTTTTCCTCCCGCTTTCAGAAGCTCCGCTGAAATTCCGTCCTCACCTGGCGCTTTGCTATTCTTGAGCTGTTTGAGAGCCATACTAATCTCGCTCAGACTGACGTCCGGGATATCATCGGAATAGTGTCGGACGAGTTTTGCTCTTGGGTCGTAATTCATACCAGTATGTGGCTCCAACGACGATGTGTACAGATGGCCATAGAATCTCTTGCTCTTACTCAAAATCTCCGGTTTAGCGGATATGACGGCTCTCGGTCCTCAACTTGCTGGTGTATCATTTGAGGACTGCATGAGACTGAGAGTGTGATTGGAGAGCTTCTGAATCTTCTTTTTGCGGGGGGTCCTGCAAAATTTTGCCCCCGCCGCATGGAAAGTTTTCACGAGCTTCTCGTTCATATTGTCCACTGTGACGCAATCATCTAGGCACTGAAAGCAATTATGCAATTCGAGCTGGAAGCTCTCGGGGCTTTGGATAAGGGCTCGAGAATGACGGAGCGTAGACTTCACTAGACGAGACCTCTCCAGTTTAATGTTTAAGTTCAATGTGCCTCTTACCATTCGGTGATCACTGCCGGTTTTTACCCTAGCGATCACAGAGATATCAATTAACAGCTGTCGTTTGGTCGTCATGATGAAGTCTATCTCATTTTTGGTAGAACCGTCCGGGCTCATCCAGGGCCACTTTCTGTGGGGCCGCTTTTTGAAGAGAGAGTTTATCATATAGAGTCCCTCCTTATCCATAAAGTCGGCCAGCTGTCGGATTCAACTCGGCTGGGCAGCGTTCGGGAATCTGCGTCACATCTTCTCGTCAATGTCTCAAAATTAAAGTTTACAACCAGTCCGTGTTGCCAGGCATGACATACGGAAAAGAGACGTGGTCCTTTACTGCGGGCCGCATGTGGAAGGTCATAATCGGTCGCTGAGCTTGGAGTTTCTCTACGTAATAAAATCCGTAATGATAACATCTGCAGCAAAATTAAAGTAACCGACGTAGCCCGGATTAGCAAGCTGAAGTGGCAATGTGCCGGCCATCGACCTGACAACCTGCACGGCTTTGCGGGAAGTCGTCGAAATCTATGGAGGAGGCCTATGTTCAACAGTGGACTAAAATAGGCTGAAATGATGACTATTATGACCCGACTAGGCATTTTATCAAGGTCTGGTAAAAGGTTTCAGAAAATTTAAATTGTGAAATAATTTGGCATTACATGTAGCGAACACTCGATTATGTTTTTTCTTTACTGTAGAAAGGCACGAAACGAACAAAACGTTCACCTTATTGTAAATGCAGCGTCCGCCCACAGCAAATGCTTTGTCGCCCAGAATATTTCAGTGTGGCACTACACCGCGCCCGTCCCCCTGAGACGTCAGTTTTTAAGACTCATATGCCCAGTACTTACACTAACTCTCAGTGCCTTTCAGACCGAAACACAGCAGTTCGCCAGGACTAATATCTGTGCTACAGTGCCACTAGTACCACACCTCTTCAAAATTTAGTTTTATTTTAATTTTCAACAAAAATAGAACACCAAACGAAACAACACATCAAATCTACTCTTATTTTTTATTTTTATTATTCAATCAGTTTTGTCATAATAAGCTAATGTATAGTATTAATACTCCATACTTCAAAGTTAGCACTAAGACGAAACTTGGTAAGACAATTTTGAAACCTTGCTAGAAAGTGTCCTCTTTTCCGGCGACATATTGTTACTGTAAAAACTCTCTACGTTCTTTGTGATGCCGACAAGTCCTTCTTAGCTTAGCTTTCTTTTAGGGGGTTTTTATGCAGTTTACTATTAATCTAAAAATAATTGTTAAGTAGTTATGCATAATACAGGCCATAAAAGTCGGAATGTTATAACTAATGTATATTCAGAAATTTATAAGTAATTCTACAGATTATTTATAAGTTTTTCTTTCTTATTAACAAGTAATATTTTATATTTTTATACTTAAAAATGTATCACAAAAATTCAGTACAATCTAAAACTAGGTTTTGAGTTTCAAAATAAACGGTACTAATTTTTTATAGGACAAAAGTATATTTACTGGTGGTAGGATTCCCATGGACGAATCCGCCAACCACCTCGGGGCCAGTTATTCTGCCGTGAAGCAGTAATTTGCAAACAATACTACGTCTTGGTGTGAAGGGGGAACTAGGCATTTATACTTAGGAACTGATGTCTCAGGGTGAAGGGCGCAGTGTGGTGTTTTGAGTGACACAACATTATAATAAGTTATGGGGGACGTTGCACTTTCAATCAGGTAAACGTTTCGCACGTCTCGTCTCTTTATCAAATAAAAAAATATTTTTACTAAACTAAAATTTATAAAATAATTATGACAATAACAGACAGCAAACAGTAGTTGCATGATTTTTTGATAGAATGCAACATCGACACCGAATTACATTACTCGGCACAGAATCGAAAATATTATAATATGGCACGATAATTAAACGGTAAAAACACTTTTGTGCTAGCGACTAGGAACATTGAAGAGTTTTATTTCATCACGATCAATTCGCAAAATTTCCAACAGTCGTGTAATGCCGATTTCGCGTAATGTTCAATCGGAAGAGGGGTATATAAGATTTACTGGTGAATCGCGTGAGCTGAGTGAGTGTAGCGAACGAGGTATGGAAGCAGTCGTTTAAGTGCCCATTAAGTGATCGGTTAAATTTTGATTTTTACTGAAATTGGACCCACTGAGGAATTGATCGTCCGCGAATTGGATAGGAAGCAAGGAATAAAGTTAAACACTAGGACAAGAAATTATACAATCAAGATAATAAGATAATATGATAAGATAATAATATTTATTTGCAATTATTATTCAATTTATTTAAAACACAGCAGGCATTTCAATCATTTGTCTGCGTTTTCATTGAAAATAATTTAATTTTGTTTTTAATTGCGCATTTGACTCGCAGGACTCTAACGGCGGTGGAATATTGTTCCAACACTTGGCTGCTGCATATCGAAAGTTACCTCGGAATATTTTGTCTTCGATAAATGGTGAAGTAATAATCTATTTACAATAGCAAGAATGAAAAACCTTAAACGAAAATTGATTTGTGTATAATATACAGTTCCCACAGCGCCAGAGTAGTTGCGATATTAAATAATGCCGATAAATGTTCTAACCTTGTGTCTTACGTCTTGCTGCACATACGAGTATACAAAATTCGAATACTGGACTAATAAAAATATATTATTAATCCGGTTACCGTATAAATATCAGCCTTTTCTGAAACCCTCACTTTTCACTTTCACATTTTCTGAACCTACCCAGTACCGAGGGAGTGTTTTGTTGCTGCTAACTACTCGTATTTAACTTTACCGCTAGGGAAGACGTTAATGTGCACATTACCATAGTAAAAAGCGAGACACTCTTGGTTCCGCACTTTAGCGGAGCTAATCAGATAATCTGCAGATTACCAAGGCAATGTGCACATTAACGGCTTTCGAGATTTACCGGTAACATACACACAACGGTGGTAGCGGCTTAAGAGAATCTACCACCCCATGTCATCCCGTGGGTGTCGTAAAAGTCGACTGAGGTTAAAATTAAAACCAAGGGATGGGCAGCAGCATCTTCCTGGTACATCTGAATCAATAAATAAGCCAAGCGTGGCTACTATGGCAAAATACCCCCAAAATTAGAGCTTGTGGCAATCTATAGGGGAGGCCCATGTTCAGCAGTGGACTAGTGATAGACTGATATCATGATGATGTTTGCTGACCCGCCTTGGTTTCGCACGGAAGTTACTATTACGTTAAAGTCTGTGTAAAGAAGAACAGCACCAGACCTTTTAAACATGTAACTCAGTCTGTAGCCCTTGTTTTCGAACCAAAACATTGAATTTCCTTCAGCAAGTTCTCGCCTTTCGCCTTAACGTTTTTTGTACGGTTTCCCATCTTGACAAAAGTTATTTATTTAATATGACTATGAGCTTGGTTAAACTCAACAGCTTGTTAGTCGTGTTGATTATGATTTACTGAGTATTCGTGTAGGAATATTACCTGATCAAGAGAAAATAACTGTAAAATATATAATATTTCCGCAATAAATGTTTTCTTTCTTTCTTTCTTTCTAAAAATTTCTTTCGTTACACGAAATGTCATCACTGCTTTTCGGGACAGTTTTCCTTATTTAATAATTTCGTAACGGAAGTCATCCGATCTTCTCTGTGGAATCCATGGATCACAGGCTTATTTTAAATTGCTTATAAAGCTTATCGCAGAAATTTTAAAAAATAAATTGAAATCCAGGGTAACGTGTTATTGTTCATTATGTGGCGGTGGCGTTTTAGCCATTGGGAACATATTTACTGCCATCGTTTTTATTTAAACCTTTTTTTAATAAATATTTATGGTTCCGTATGACTCTTTTATTTTATGAAAATATATTGTTTCGTACCGTTTGGATTTTCCGAGACAGTGAGTTCAGTTCTGAAGTGATTGTTGCACGATTACCACATGTCGAGCAAATCAAATATCCAAATCAAGTGGTCACAGGTTCTCATACAATGTTCTGCTTATCTTAAACTTCATAGTATACGAGAGACCTGAGTTCGATCCCCGGTTCTGGCACCTTTAAAATTGTTTTGCAGGTTTGCAATTTTTTTATAGGCTGTTACTTTACTTTTTTCTTTACAGTCTTACTGTTACCTACATTCGTATTAAGGCATGTGTTTTCTTATGATACTTCACTTATATAATGAATCGATGTATAAAATTATACTAAATCTGCAGAAAAAACGAGTGAATCGTGCATAGTCACTGACGGAATAACGTCGCTGCTGAAGTAGTATTATGAGTCGGATCGGATGCCTTTTCATTGGCCTAATTTCTCTTAATATAATTTAGCTGTGTATATTAATGTAGTTTGTAGTTAAGAATAATACTTATTTCGCATTTAAACATTTGTTTCAATTGACTTAATTTAAAACTACAACAACAACGTCAAATTTGAATATCTAAGTAAGTAAAAACATTATAAGTAACCTTGGTCATAAATTTAGCCGCAATCGACGAGCTTGTATAAAACTCTAATGAAAGTAGAAGATTTATTATTATGCCATAGTTGCCACGCTTGGCAGACGCGTTGGCAACCGCAGTTTATTTATTTAGATGCTCGAGAAGTTCCAGGAAGATGCTGCTGCCCATCTCCTGGTTTTCATTTTCCCTCTGTCGACTTTTACGACACCCACGGAATGAGATGGGTAGTAGATTCTCTTAGGCCGCTACCACACGGCCAATGTGATGTGACTGTATGTAGTCTTAAAATAAATTAGGAAATTATAATAGACAAAATGAATACATATTTCCAGCAGATTGATCTTGAATTGAACACGGATAAGTACGCCCATGTCCGGGCGCAGCTGTCGGTAACTTTGCGATTATCATGTTGTCATGAATATACATAAAAGATAAATTGTCCTACTACTTAAGAACTTCGACCAAGAAGTAACCCGATGAATCTAATATGGCTGAGGCGCATTTGAGAAACTCAATACGAAAATATTCAACTCGTGCACGTTGCTGTTGATGACCTATGAAACTGAAATTTGATCGTTCTTTAAAACCTTTAATAATAATGAGTATTAAAAAAAAAACACTTTCTTACTTAATGCGTCTAGGGGACCAAAGCAGTGTCAGTTTTTCATTAAACAGTAGTGCGTAAACATGACTCTGTTTTGGTTTGAAGATGACGCCCACTAGTTGAATATTTTCGTCTAGTGTAATTACTGGGCATAATTATGGGTGTAAACAATTTTTTTTATATCTATATAAATCAGGTGATTGTAAGTGCAACGTCTGCCCATGACCAATGCCGTGTCACCCAGAACATTTCTGTATGACACCACATTGCGGTCGTCACCCTGAGACATCAGTTCTTTAGTCTCATATGCCCAGTGCCCTTCAAACCGAACCAGTGATGTTTGCACAATACTGCTTCACGGCAGAATAACTAGCCCTGGGGTACCTACCTAGACGGATCCCTTCATAGGAAACCTACCACCAGTAATTAAAATATATATAAAAAATTGAAATAAAAATAAAACAATTTTTTTTGAACAATAAACAAAACCATAAAATATGTAGGACATACTACACCATAAGTGTAAATTGACGTTTTACATTTAGTCAGTACATCCGCTAAGCTCTAGAGTGATTTATCAACGTATGTTAGAACGGTTGCAAATTTACTGCCTTGTATAGTGATGTATTGCACAAAATCAACTTGAATCGTTTGCAAGAAATTATGTAACTTGAAACGACGTATCACCATACTCTATTTAGATGTTTGTGAAAAAATATCTATTATAAAGTATCGTCGTCGTCGTTTCAGCCTATCACAAGTCCACTGCTGAACATAGGCCTCTCCCATAGATAGCCACAAAAGTTTGTAGTTTTTATATTGCAGGGATTTTGCCATAGTTGCCACGCTTGGCGCAGTTTATTTATTGAGATGTTTAATATGCAAAAGTCAGCAGTTCTCTATACGGACCCCTCAAGGCTGAGCGTGTAAAGTATGCGCAATATATGAAAAAATTACATTCTTAGGTATACTTTATGTTACTGCAAGACTTTATAAAACCGATGTATATCGACACATGTTCGTACTTAGTTCAGATTTGTATCATAATAATTGATAACAGATTATAGAAGGTGCAATAAATAGAGCCGTGGTAGCTCAGGGGATAGGCGCTCGCTTTAAATTTCATAGTA
The DNA here is from genome assembly GCA_019845155.1 of Luehdorfia chinensis. Lineage (NCBI taxonomy): Eukaryota > Metazoa > Arthropoda > Insecta > Lepidoptera > Papilionidae > Luehdorfia > Luehdorfia chinensis. Next base: position 611,266 of record JAHVAK010000596.1, read on the forward strand.
CGCGATTGTTAATTGTTGTTGTCGACCACGGCGACAACTACCGATTACTGTTGGAAGCTATCAACTGCGCAGGAGATATTATAGTGCCACAAGTGTACGCGCACTCACTCGTCCCAACCTACCCGTGTCCATTGTAACGCTCGTGTGATAAAAAAACTAAAGTAACAGCCTACAAATGTCCCACAGCTAAACACAGGCCTTCTCACATTTCCGAGAGGGTTTTTTGAGGTGGGAAGAATCCGCCATGCTGCTCCAATGCGAGTTGGTGGACTTCACATGTCTTGAATATTATTTATTTCTCGGACCTTTTCCTTAATTGCCGAGCACGTGGTAAATCAGCACTTAAAATTGCGATAAACATTTTTAGTGGTGCCCGCACCGGGAATCGAGCCCCGGTTACTCGCGTACTACGAAAATTTAAAGCGAGCGCCTAGCCCCTGAGCTACCACGGCTCATGAGCTATAAGGTCGGAGGTAAACTAGACTGCAGTATCAGAGACACAAGGACACAATCACAACACAACCAGACTAGAAAACCAACAATTCATGTTGTTTTACAAATGTTGGCTCTGGCTGGGATTCGAATCCAGGAGCCGAGGCGTTGTAGTCAGATACTCTAACCACTAGGCAACGCGATCATCAAAACTAAGTAGATGAAGTATGAATCACTGGTTTGATTTTCGCACGGAATATATTTGTGTTAGTTATTATCCATTTTATTAGACTTATGCATATTATTATTGTATTATATTGTATTATATTACTTAATTAATGGATAAACAGTATGGTTTCAATATAATGTTTGTAAAATGAATGTCTGCTCTTGTACCGTCGAAGTTCCGTTAAGATTATTTTATTATAGTTCCTGATTTGACTTGTAAAAAGTATAACGATAAAAACGTTGGTAACGACGTGAGTGGGGAATTCGCTTATATGGCACGAAGTTACAAATTTATTAGTTGTAAGAAAAAGTGTAAAAAGTGGTTTAAGACGTGATTGTGACATAACAATACGTAATAAATAGAAAGTGAAAATAAAAGTGACTTGGTCAGTAAAATAGTGTTATTTCTAATATTAGTACAGAACCATAATCATCACTAAATAGTGATTGTAGCTCAGTAAGTAAATAAGTCGGCTCAAAGGACCAAGATCTCACAAAATACAGACACGTCTGTTCGGTTAACGTAGAGGCTGGTTGATTGGTTCTTCGATACGGGTCGCGGTTTCGATTTCAACAGAGTACATACATTTGTATGGTCAATATGTACTTTCAGGTGAGGGTGTTTGTGTGTGTATGTCTGTAAACGCACCCACAACGGTTGCGTTATGGAATATTACTTGGTAACAATAATTCCAAGTATTAGTATAACCTGACATACATACATACATATAATCACGCCTTTTTCCCATGTAGGGGGTACACTGAGACCACATTCTTAGTCGACTTTTCGCCCCCACGGGAAACGAGACCATTTTGGTAAGAGTCAAAACAAATCTTACTCCCCTTTGCGTTCCCACGAGCAGTACAGTGACGACATATTATGCTATTATTCTGCACGAATAGTCTGTCCGTACAATACCTTAGTCGTCTCTTAAAACACCTCGGTAGGAAAGTGGAAGGTGCTATTCTATGATATTTCTTTTTTTTTCTTTCTTTCCGTTCGAAGAACCTAACAGTAATAATAATGTTATAGCATCTATCAAATATACACTATATAATATAAACATACCGACACGCCGTTTTCCCATATAAGGTGTAGGCAGAGACCACTTGTTGTCCACTTTATGTATCAAATACAAATTAATACGATTATATGTTTTTCTTAGTATTATTTGAAGAAGTAATTGCAACGTCTGTCCAAAATTGTGTGTCACACCACACTGCACTCTTGACCATGAGACATCGATTCTTAAAACTCATATGCTCAGTAATTTTACTACCGGTCAGTGCCCTTCAGACCGAAACACAGTAATGTTTGCATACTTCTTCGTCACGGCAGAACAACCGACCCTGCGGTGGTGCCTTTTTTTTTGTTGTACGTGGGGAAATCCTGCATGGATACCCGACTGGCCAGGGGGGCAGCCGGGTTATGTCGGACTCTTACCGACTAACGGTGGTCTCCATCAGCGCTTAAGAGGGGTCACGGGATCTCCGTTCGGAACGCAACCGTGGCCCCTCTAACGCATCGCTATATATATAGCCCGACCCGGGGACAGTACTCGCTGCCCCCAGCACTCTCTCGGTGCTATCACTATGACTCGAGACCACATCGAGTCATCGTCCTCCCCGGGGTCGCTTTACTGGGCGTTCAGGTCCCCTGCCCCGATTGCCCGCGACCCCGAAGGCCCCGTTTCTGGTAGGGGATCACCGTTTCTGATAGGAGGGCCGTGACGAGGCCCGCCGATGCCTCGGCGGCGTCGTCGTCTCCGAGAGGGATCGGTCCTCTCTCGATCCCTCTCGGCAGCCTCCTTCTGGACCATCACGGTCTCACAGAAATTGGCTACGGCCCTCCACGCCGTGTCCCCGCTCAGCATAGCCGACACTACTGCTGGCAGGGAGAGGTTCCGTCCGATTCGGCTGACCAGTATACTCCGCTCCGACTCCCAAGCTGGGCACACCGAAAGGGTGTGGGATGTGGAGTCCTGGTCCCTTCTACCGCAGTGGAAGCAGTTCGCCGTCGCCTCGCGTCCGATCTTACACAGATAATCACCGAAGCAGCCGTGCCCGGTAATTATCTGTGTGAGACGGTAGGTGAGTCTTCCTCCTTGTTGCTGCATCCAGGCCTCGAAGACCGGCAGGACTGCACTGACGACGCGTTTGCGTGCATTTTGCTCCTCGTGGAGCCGAGCACGCCATGTCGCTAATGCGCTCTGTCGTTCCTGCCGTTTGATGGACTCGAGCGCCTCATCTGGCTCGCTACCACCGCTCTGGCGGAGGGTGCGGATCCAGTGATACACCCTCCCATCCATGTCCGCCAGTATGTCCAGCCGCTGAAAGCGAGCCAAGACGGTCGCCGCCTCAAAAGATACCGTGCGGTATCCTCGTACGATCCGTATGGCCATCCTCCGCTGGACACTGTAGAGTCCTGTTCTACAGCGTCGGATGGCTAGCCTTTTTGCCCATACGGGCGTCCCGTACACGGGACTCGTACTACTCCCGCATAGAGGTGGCAGACTTCCTCCCTCGGCCCCCCGAGATTGGGCAGCAGTCTGTGCATGGCACCCGCTACCCTCTCGATCCGGGGGACTAGGCGCTCGAAGTTCTTCGAAGCCCCAGCGACTATCCAGATGCAGGCCCAGGTATTTCATATACCGGCCCACTCTGACTTCAGACCCACCTACTCGGACGCACGAGTCGGGAGGTTCCTTGCTACGTGGCAATTTGTGGAACCATAGCGCTTCGGTATTGTGAGGGACTATTTCCAGTCCCAACTCCTGGATTTTGGCGACGATGACTTCCGCCCCAAGCTCGGCGAGCTCCTTGGTCCTCTCGAAGGTGTTCCCGCTGGCGACCACCAGTGTGTCATCTGCATAGCAGATGATGTTTACACCAGCGGGAAGATCGACACGCAGGACTGCATCGTAGGCGATGTTCCACAGTAACGGGCCTAAGACCGACTCCTGCGGAACACCGCAATGGATCTCCCTCCGGATTCTCCTACCGTCTTTGTCCATATACATAATGTACCTGTCGCGCAAGTAGTCCGCGATAACGCCTCGCAGGTAAGGAGGGACTTGATGATGTGCTAGTCCCCCCTTAATCGCGTCCCTGGGAAGGGAATTAAAGGCGTTGACGATATCGAGACTTATCGCCAACGCTACTCCTCCCCGGGACACAGCCTGCTCCGACAGGGAGCGGAGCGGTGGTGCCTACCGCAGACATTCCTACATAGGAATGCTACCTCCAGTAAAATGCAATTTAATTAATTTTAGTGGCAGCGCCAAACGCTACAGTCACATCCTATATCTCCAATTTCCGAACGCACGCTACATATCTGACGTGCTGTGCTGATTGGTCACCTAGACCTCGAACGATTCGGTTTTTTTATTAATCTGCCGCGATATAACCGCTTAATATTTCCGCTTTTTCTTCGTATTTTTACCCCTAGGGAAACTCGCCTTCGAAAGTTTACATCATCAAGAGACCCAGCTGGAGGTCGAAAAGTCGAAACTAGCAAACTGCATCCAGGCGATAAAAGGTATGTGCGTTTACTATTTAAAAAAAGCTACCTCCTTCTTTCTATTTGCTCTTTTTCTATTCGTATACCTAGCTTTCCGTGTGCACAGGTTTAGGTATTATTTTATAAATACAGACCCTGCACCACAACGTGCCTGTAGAAGCAACTGTTTCTCATCCCAGGGGACAGTTGTCTCCATTAAGTATAAATATAAATCAGCATATTTAAATAAAACTAGATCTTACAGATACTATCGCATATAATTTACGGCTAGGAGAATGTAACACCCACACGTGGGTGTCGTAAAAGTCGACAGAGGGAAAATTGAAATCCGAAGATGGGCAGCAGCATCTTCTTGGAACATCTGTGTAAATAAACTGCGGTTGCCAACCTGCCTACTAAGCGTGGCAACTATGCCAAAATGGGAGCTATAAACTTTTGTGGCAATCTATTGGGGAGGCCTATGTTCAGCAGTGGACTAGTGATAGGCTGAAGTGATGATGATGATGATGATTTATATGTGTAGTACTGGCGTAAACATCAAATCTTAATAAATATGTTTTTTTTTATTCAATACTCTGTACACTGTCCTGATGTTTCAAATGTGACGGTCTTCGCGCGATGAAATATCTGATCATCAATCGCTAGTTGGTTTCCGATGTTAAGGGGCAAATGTATTGGTTTTGTTATGTTCGTTATAGAAATACACTTAAGGTACATTAAGGAGTGAGCTTCTGTAAGCAATATATTATTATGATATTCTATATAACAGAATGATTGCAGTTGATAGTAACATACCTATTATGAAAATGCATATACATTTTTTTTTCAAAATTGATAATTTTCAAAAATCCTTTAAAATAATAGGTTATTGTATAATTTAGACAAATTTATAAACATGCATATGCTTTGTTAATTTCTTATGGCTGTGTACTTTAAAATAAGAAAATTATAGGCAGCCAGTATTATTCTAGTAAATTAGTGAGTAGTTTTTAGTTACTAAAATTAAAAATTACGACAGACCCGTTTTATCGACACACTTTTGCAACTTTTCGGGCAGTTGATTGATGCCGATCCTGTAAGTGTCGTGGACGGGTATCGACACTATCTAATAAAACTATAAATACTGCTACATTACATAATGTCACTTTTAAAAAGCTTTTTTAACACTGTTATCGTATTGTGGGTGAACTTTACAGACAACATTCAAAACACAACCAGGCCCGAGATCAAACAATTTATGTTTTAGCAGAAATGTTCGTACCGAACCGCAATTTGAATCTGCAATCTGCTGCAGAAAACTGCGGCTTAGAAATCAAGTAAAGTGACAGCCTATATATGCGACACTGCGAAGCACAACTCTCATTTCTTAGAGAGTTTTTGGAGTCGGGAAGAGTCCGCCACACAGCTCCAATGCCGATTGGCAGACTTCGCATGGCATGTGTGAAATATTTTTATTTCTTACACGTACAGGTTTCTTTACGATTTTTTCCTTTCCCGCTGAGCACGTAGTAAATCAGCAAGTAAAATTACAGAACAAAGTACCGGGGATCGAACTCAGGTCACTCGCGTTTAAGGCCCGGCCCCTAAGCTACCGCGGCTTGTCTAAGTCAAATACTCTGACCATTTCTCGATTTCGTGCCATTAGACCTCACGGTCACATGCTATTGCATCGTATGTTTCGATAGAAATAAATAATAATTTAGTATTAGTATTATCGTTTAAGGTTTAGTCGCTAATTGATGCAAATCCAAATTATTGTTAAACACACAATCTTTGAGATGTACAAGAAAAGCAAAATTAGTTCATAATTAATTAATTCATATTTAATTACATCTCAAAGAGTGTGTATTTAACAATAATTAGGATTTGCATTAATTAGCGACTAAAACAGAAACGATAATACTACGAAGAGAGAGGCTTTTATAATTCCTGTGAAAGTCGGAGGATTAAATTGTCTTGAGCACATAGCCAATTTACTTAAAACGAAGTGACAGGCTTGGATTGTGGAGGAAGAAGGCTTAGCTCCATGGTTAGTAATAAATTGTAATTTGAGGAAGACACTTTCAAGTGTAAAATAAACATCTAATGTATTAAAATTAAATAATCGAATTTTTTTAATTTCTCTTAATTATGTCTCTTAATTATAACATGTCTTCTTATCTATATCATTGTTACTGGAAACGCTCCAAGTCGATGATAATATTTCAACTAAAACAAGGTAGAGTTTTTAGTTGGCTAAATCATCTTACACTCAACATTATTTCTTAGAGATCTGAATTTACTTATTATATTTTCCTTCGCCGCCACACACTTTGAAAGACAGAGACATTAAAAAGTAAAAGTAAAGTTTCAGCCTATAAATGTCCCACTGCTGAGCACAAGCCTCCACTCATTTCTGAGAGGGTTTTGGAGCTAGGAAGAATCCGCCACGCTGCACCAATGCGGGTTGGCGGACTGCAAATGTCTTCGATTTTTTTTTATTTCTCAGACATGCAGGTTTCCTCACGATGTTTTCTTTCACCGCCAAGCACGTGGTAAATCAGCACTTAAAATTGCAATTAACAATTTTAGTGGTGCCGGCACAGTGAATAGAACCCAGGTCACTCGCGTAGTATGAAATTTAAAGCGACCGCCTAGCCCCTGAGACAAGCCATATTGCAATTAGATAATTTTAGTGACGCCGTTGTTCAACTTGGGTCGCTTTATCGCTTTAATTTGTAAAGCGTTACCGACTGGCCCTTTAAATCTTGAGTTGCTCCAACTCCAACTCCAACTCCTACTGCTACGTATGTTTATATTTATCTCAAAATCCTATAAAACTTGACCAAGAAATAAACCAAATTCTTACTCGACCCAAATTTGCGACTATTTGCAGTCGTTAGCTCGAAGATTATAAGCACAGTACTGGAATAGTTCGAGCCCACCATTCGACTATTGTCGGTCGGTTCGGTGTAATTCGAGATGTTAACAAGAATATTTGAATTGTTAGTAGCATTGCTAGTGTCGTTTAAAAAAAAAGATTAGCTGCATGATACATTCCGGAACGTGAAACAAGAGCACTGTAGGAAGCAACAGCCTGATCGCTTAGTACTGTTGAAGAACCAACAAGCTCAGTACCTATTAGACCAGGGTTGCTTATATGGCCGATCGCAGTCGGCAAGTCGATCGCGAGTGCTTTTTAAGTCGATCTCGAGAAAAAAATCCGATAAAGAACAATTCACAGATTATATTTTAGTAGGTAGGTAACTAAAAGAAAATGTATTGAATAAACTACTAAAATTTACTCGACCCACAATTAGGCCAGTATAACCCCCTCATAACTTTCTTTTAAAGTACGTAATAACTCCCTGCTAGGTGTTTAGGAACGTTTTGCTCGTTTCGTTATTGTATCCAATAAAAAAAAACTTACGTATCAACGTCCTTTGCACGTTAAGTTATGGTTTCTGTTACCCCGTTTTAACGTAATGACTTTGTCATTTCTATTTGGTAGCCAAATTATTTTGTTACTTATTTATAATCATATCAGTTTGCTATTTACTTTTTCTAGTATATAATTTACCATTTTTGTGTACGATTATTACACATTACATTATAGTTTAAGCATACCGTTTTCTTAGACGTAATTTATATATTCTAGATCACCATTAGTACATGTCACTTCAGAGCCCTCGTGCATAACTTTGCTAGACAAGAGACAATAGAAAGTTTCATAGAAGCTAACGCAGCAATTAATCAAATGGTATAATATGATTGTCACGTCTAAGTATGTAGTTGTACTTTGATGCATGTAGAAGTAAATTATTCGGCTACTGTTAATTAAAATAAATTTTTCAACAAGTCCATTTGATTTAATTTTTTTTTATTTACTCCATTATATGTTCCACAATTTTAATTGCTGCTTGCTAATACTCAGTTCAGTATTTATTTGAAATCCTACGTTTAATTATACTTTTAAGTGTTACAGTCACGCTGTAGGCACAATAATGTAGTAGTACATAGTTTGTGGCTACGTTTTAGTTCGTTCCTTGAAATCGATGCAACGCCTTGAACCAATTAATGTAGGAACGTCACTCGTAATCCAATTTTTATCCAAATAAAAATAAGATATTCCATTGCGTAGCTTACCTGGCACTATAAGGACGAGCTGCCAGACATTTGTTATTTGCCAGAGGAGAAGGAGATGGTCCTTATGCATATTAAAAATAAAACTATTCCAGACAATGACAGTCTTACTTTGAAGGCAAGCTGACAGCCCTCGTTAAAAGCTCCTAGGGACTTTCAAGTCCGTTTACCAAGATAGGAGTAATTCAGAAGCGTAGAGTACGAGTAAATCAATGTTTCATAAGATAGGATAAGGTCCTCTTTAGAATCATTGGCATATCTCGAGCATAGAGCCGTGGTTTTCGAGGGTCATCACGAATTGACTTGACCACTTTTAACCTCTAGAGCAGGCTAGACTTCGAGCAAGATTTAGCACCATACATAACATTCACACAGAGACAGATTGCGGAGAAGACTAGTAAGTATAATCAGCCTGTATTTATGTAGGTATTAGTGGACTAATAACGACCATTACTGGTGACTATAAATGAAATCATAAAAATCTATGTTATAATACTACAAATTTAACAATAACAAAGCAATGTCCGTAGTACTGGATTAACAAGCATTTCGATTTCATATCCATAGTCATTCATAACATATGTGAATGTCATTCGTTGATATTGATTAATTTTCCCTTTTGTCAGATTACGTTAGCTTTCTATGGAGCAACGGACAAAAACAACGTTCATTACTTACTTTTATTACATTTTATTCTGAAATACAGAAAATCATGTAACAAACATTGAAAAAAAAATATAATAATTAATAAATTTTCAATTAATTGCACAACATATTTGTAAATGTCAAAAATATAAATCTCCATCTGCTCTGATTACCTTTATATGATTACTCATCATACAATGCATTTTATGTAAAAAGTCTGTGCCCGTTCTTTATTTCAGAGATCTTTTAACTTTGAAACATTAATATTTAATTTCTGGATATTAAATAAGTTTAAAAATAATTGAGTTCATTGTGATGATAAGGAGTTTTCTTTCTCTCGCACTCTCCTTTTAATGACTCACATTCTCCTTTTAATTTATTATTTCCCTAATTTTTTGTATTTTGCTCCCCGGAGAACCGTTATTGGAAGTATTTGTAAAAAACTATGTAATATTCAAAATATTCGAGCCAACGGGATAGAGTACTAAACTTTCGAACAGGATATCATGATTTTTATATCAGCTCCGTAAATTATTGCAAGTATAGTGCAAGATCTTTTTACAGGAAATAGATATTGTTTTGCAATTGAAACATCAGGTGTCCATCTATCCAGAAAGCCAGGTGACATTGGTCTAGTCGAAGCATCGGGCGTGGCAGGATGTTCAGGAGTGCTCTCATCTTGTAATTCTGTTAGTATGTTATCATATTGAATTTGGTTTTACCTAATTCATAATGAGGACAATTTATGTTCTCAGCCCATACTATACAACTTTGCATGTATACTGCAGGATCGATAATACTCCAACCTAATTGGTTGATTTTACGCGTGCCTTTAAAAGGTCGGGTAATACTTTTATCTGAAATCTTTTGAGATTCTGGAATAAGTGATTCGTTGATTTTATAAACTTCAATACCTTTAATTCGTTTTTCTAAACATAACATTATGCGTCTAAATTAGGAACATCATTGCCTCTTGCAATATGCGTATCACAAACACGCTTAATGCATCCTCCTACTCTATCAGGTGCACCCTTGCCATGTCCCCTTTCACTATAGTGCCAGGTAATAATGTCCACTGAAAATTCTTTACCCATATTGCCATTAAGTAAAAAAAAATTTGTTACGGTAGTCGACGGATCGTCACATAAAAGATGTAAATGCTTCTACATTTTCTTAATTTTTGCTATTAAAGCTTGCAAGTCAGTGAGTGAAAATCATGATCGGTCATGCCGAAGACTTTTCGAAATAGTACAGAAGGATGTGGTACTTAAATAATTATCTGGAGGCTCTGATTGCGTGCTGTAGTAAACAGATGTACGAAACGACACTTTTCCACGTGTGATTGTTTCTTTTTTTCCTGAACTTAACCTACTATTTTCATCTAGCAATAAAAACTGACGAACTGTTTTACTTATCTCTTGCGCCCTCTTTATGGTTTTTCTTTTAATATTGTACGAGTATTTTCTTTTAACTGTGTTTTGTATATTCTATTACTCCGCATTCGGTATTTTGTTAGTTTTTAGTTCAATTCAATAATTCTTATTTCAGATATTATCTGACTTTATTACTGCTACTGTTTTTTAACAAACAATACTTTTACCAATACTGTTATTCGTCCTATTGCCCTAATGGCGTCTGGGCCAAGTCTATCCCCGACTTCGCGATACCTATACCCGTCTTTTATGAGAGTCACTAGCTGAGAAACTTCTAGTGAGGATAAATTCTTCTGGGCATCATAAGAAATTTACAAACTGTTTTTTGACACTTGACACTTTTTTTCACTTTCCTCGGTGACAGATACAAAATTGTGAAAAAAAGTTGAAGAAAAATAGATTTATCCATTTTTATAAAAAATACACAATTTTTTAAAGAAAAATCTTGCTCCTTTAATTTTCTTTAACTTTGATCAATCGGGAAAAAAAACGCTCAATGGATCGATTTGCGTGTTCACAGTGCTATTGGGGGTACATTGAATTATAAAAATCCCTAATCACTGGGCATTTGAGACTTAAGAACTGATGTCTGCCGACGGGCGCAGTGTAGTATCGCACAGAAATATTCTGTGTGACACAGAATTTGTTTAGAGCGGACGTTGCACTTACCATCAGGTGAATATTTTGCTCATTTCGTCACATTATACAATAAAAAAAAACCTCCTCATCAGTAGATCTGATTTTTTCAACTGTTTTCAAGTCGACACAGTGGACAGTGGAAATTTTTTTTTCTCAAATGTTTAGAAAGAATTTAGTAGCACATTTATTTCACATTTCAAAACTGCCCTTCGGTTTTCTGTACAATAATTGATTGCTGAGATATTGATGGTTGAAAGCAAAATAATCATTTATTGTTTAATATCGGATATCTCCGCGAAAAATAGTCGTAGACACAATTTAAAAAAATGAATTTGGAGCGGAATAAACAGGCTATCTAGTCCATATAATGGTTCAACTAGAAAAAAAATCCCGAGCCCGGAAAATTTTTTTTTCCGCGCTGTTTCTTCGGATTTCGTGGAAAACATAGCTCCTAAAATTTTTTGACCAAAAAACCTAAAAACCAAAATATTAGAGCTTTAAAATGCTTTTTTTAAAAAGGATTTTAAATATCTTAACATCTTAACAAAACATACACCGAAAACCTGGAATTTTTTTTGTTTCCTTTATATTTGCGAGTAGTATATATAGTTATGCATTATAAGATAGTTTACAATATAAATACAATATATCCGTATAAAATCTGAATATATTGATTTTATGACACCACGAACACTTTTTTTTCAATTTTTGTGTATGATCCAGATAGATTCTGGGTTGACCAAGAAATCATACTCATATTGTATTTAGCTTATAGAAACAATGCGTAAGCTCCAGCTTGTTAGCCCAAAACTCATTCTGTATATGGATCTCACCATTTCATCAGTTTAGCTCTTGACCGGTGTTCCATTTTTGAAATATAAACTGAAATAGATTGCTCTTCAGGTCTGAATTACGACTGTATTAAATTGCAGCATAATATATATTCTCACAGATGACAATTAGAAGACAACACTGTTATCTAAATAATCCAAGAAGACATGATCATTATCATTAAAACAGTGAGAGTGTATTTTGTGGCGTAAGAAAGTAAAAGTTTATTCGTACTTGTTCGTAATTAGTAAAGGATACGTATCAGTATCAGATTGAAATTATCTAGTGAAATGACACTAATATTATTTACTGTTTCAAAAGGCGTTACGATCAAGTCGTTGATCAGATGGTAAATGTCACGTGTCTTTAACATTTTCAGTATCGCCGAGAACTTTCCGATGCAAAGTCGCCGCCGCACTGCACTGGTCCTTTATTTATTCTCATATGCCCAGTAATTTTACAATGAGCTACAATTGCCTTCAAATCGGAACACTGTAATGGATGCATACTGCTGCCTGGCGTTAGAAAAACTGGCACTGTGGTGGTTCTATTAAAACGGGCTCCTACATACAAGTCTTAATACCAGTGCTTTAGAATTTAATTTTGTCGACAGCGTGGCCTAGTGGTTAGAGTACATGACTATCGCACCGGTCCTAAGTTCGGATCCCAGACGGAGCCAACATTCATGCAAAAACAAATATTGTTGTTTTTCGGTTCTGGGTCTACTTCTGATCTTATCGCATGAGCGTTATATCGGGCTAGGGTATGTTTGGACAAGTGAGTGCCCCTGTGTTTGCGAGTACACATGTAGCACTGTAAAATCTCCTGCACAGCTAATTGCTTCTGACAGAATTAGTTAGTTATTGCAGTGCTTCGGTTTGATTTCTACCAATGTCTAAATCTATACACATTGTGGACTATGAAAAAGCCTTTGATTCCGTCGAAACTTGGGCGGTGCTACAGTCACTTCAGCGGTGCCAAATTGACTGTCGGTATATTGAAGTGCTGCAGTGTTTGTACAATAAGGCTACGATGGCTATCCGAGTACAGAGTACGAAACCGATCCAATTGCTGAAAGGTGTAAGGCAGGGCGATGTATTATCCCCGAAACTCTTGACCGCTGCATTGGAAGATGTCTTCAAGCTTCTGAACTGGAAAGGATACGACATTAACATCAATGGCGAATACATCACTCATCTTCGATTTGCCGACGACATAGTCATAATGGCAGAATCGCTGGAGGAGCTTGGCACTATGCTCAATGACCTCAATAGTGTCTCCCAACGGGTAGGTCTTAAGATGAACATGGACAAGACGAAGATCATGTCTAACGTCTATGTCACACCTATACCGGTTGTTGTTGGGAACACTACGCTTGAAGATGTTGACGAATATGTATACCTAGGACAGATTGTCCGACTAGGTAGGTCCAACTTCGACCAAGAGGTCAATCGACGGATCCAACTCGGCTGGGCAGCGTTCGGGAAATTGCGTCACATCTTCTCGTCGAGTATACCTCAATCCCTCAAAAGCAAAGTTTACAACCAGTGCGTGTTGCCAGTGATGACATACGGAACCGAGACGTGGTCCTTCACTGCAGGCCGCTTGAGGAAGCTCAGAATCGTTCAGCGTGCTATGGAACGAGCTATGCTCGGAGTTTCTCTATGATAAAATCCGTAACGATGATATCCGCAGCAGAACTAAAGTAACCGACATAGCCCTAAGGATTAGCAAGCTGAGTGGCAATGGGCCGGCCATATAGCCCGTAGAACCGATAACCGTTGGGGAACCGTTCTAGAGTGGCAACCTCGTACCGGCAAACGCAGTGTAGGGCGCCCCCCACTAGATGGAGCAACGACCTGCGCGATTTTGCGGGAAGTCGATGGATGCAGGTGGCTCAGGACCGGGCTTTGTGGCAATCTATGGGGGATGCCTATGTTCAACAGTAGACTAAGATAGGCTGAAATGATGATGATGATGATACTCATTAACATTTTGCTTTTCTAGTTTGTGTTTATTCTTAAGTCAATATCGGTTGACGCATAACGCTTTACCTTTTTTTCTCATATATCATACGACATTTATAAAAATTGTGCAACTGGATTTATTTAGTATTTAAATGGTGTGCAATATTTGCTTATCACCGAACTAACAATCGACGTCAGCGCCGCACACAATGTAGACGACACAACTCTTAAAACCCACGTCGCGTACGGCATGTAGCTCTCGCAATTTTTTTTCATTCATTAATTAATTTTTTTTTTAATATCGCCATGCGGTGGAGGCTTAAGAGAATTTACCACCCCATCTCATTTCGTGGCTGCCGTAAAAGTCGACAGGAGGGAAAATTATAACCAGAAGATGGGCAGCAGCATCTTCCTGGAACATCTGGATTAAGAATAACTGGCCCTGGGGTGGTACATACTTGGCAAGGAATCCTGCATAAGAATCACAACAAGAATTTTATTAGCCTTAGCACCAAAAAAAAAGTTTAAATTTTCCCAAGACAAACAAATTAATTGAAATACAGAAAGGTAGGGTGACTCCCGACTATCAAATTATAATTGCTAAATGCTATATGGAAAAATTATGTTTCCGAAAACATTTAAGCCGAATGGAATCCCCGCGGGTAGGGACTGTACAACTGTACAACACAAGTTTAGAAGAATTCTCACGTTGTTGGTGAAATTAAAACTATGTTTTAACTTTTTACTATGAAAATATTGCATATTTTTGATAAAATTTCTTATTTTTTGTGTCTCTTATATTTATGTTAAGATTTTTTAATCTTAGCTACAACCAACTTTCTAATAGTCTATATAAAATATACGATATCGCAATAATATTAATGCGAACCATTAAACCATGGGTGCTGTAAAGCACTCGAAACGTCGGGTTATAAATAATAAAATAAAACGGGATAAAATCCGTTAAAATTAGTTTCATTTAAATGTGTAGTGTTCGCGTAAATATAAGAAATCATTAATATTAATGTTACAAACATGTTTATAAAAATAAAGACGTTAGAAATCTCAATATATCAAGTTGAACTGAGATTAGAAATCTGAGTATATCAACTGAATTAAGTTCATCAACTCTTTCGAGTGGGGCTTGACGCGAACGACCCACCCGGAAGCTGAACTGTTGGTCCGATAAGTTGGGACCTACCTCTCCGAGAAGCCCGATGTGGCGGTTACAAATGACTCGCTCAAAGAGCTTGTCCACCTCGAGCAATACTATTGGGCAGTAGGCAGACGGAGATTCCGCTTGGCGCCCTTCCTTCTTCCGTAGGATTAGCCTGCCCGACTTCCACTGTGAAGGAAACTGACCCGTCTCCATTCAGGCGGCACTAGACGACTGGTTAGCAAATTATTATAGGTATAAATCCCTCTATACAGAAGTGTTATAATGGAAATTAAAAATGAATTTCCAATAAACAACATTTTATGTAATTTCTTTCGTAACGTTCCATGTGGTCAACATATTATTAGGCATTTTAAGAAGCGTTTACTTTATGTACTAGTACTAGTAAATAACTGCTTACTTAAAAATAGTTTTAAATGAAAGAAAAAACAAACAAAATATCACTATTAAAAGTGATAATTCTGAAAAGTTACACAAATACAAAAATAAAAATGCAATAATGAAGTTATATATTATAAAGGAATCAAAAATCTTAAATTAAGTATAATACATAACATAAAGAAAAAACGACATAAAGTTAATACAACTGATAAAGACTGACCTTAAGATTCAAAATCAGGTCTCGGGATTTAATATGTAGTTTTTTCCAATATACTTGATTAACAATTTAGTAAGTAACAAAGTTAACCATTTTGGTAGGAGAAAACTGAATAAAGTTAAAAAATATGCACACCAAATCAAGGGTCGCTATTGACAACCGATGACGTGATACGTCCTATGGATCGGGCATTGGTAGTTTGGTGCTGGACGGTTCCGAGGAAGGGGCGTGAGTCCATAGTTCAATTCGGGGCGCTCACGTTCGAACTGTGTACTACGGCGTCAACAGTTTTAAAACGTTTGGCGGAAATTGCTGCCGACGGGGTCTGGCAGTGTTCATTATTAATTTTTAATAACGTTCTGTAAAACATTCATGAAAATCAGCACACATACTTAAGGAAATTGAGTAATGTTTTAAATAAATTGGACGAATAACACTAAGCTATCCCACACATTTTGTTACACAGAAAATAAGTAACGTCTCGGTGCCCTATGATCTTCGACTATTACAATTATTGCAAAATTAAAAAATAAATCTTTAACGTGTAATTTGGACCAATTAAATTCGAAATGAGAATGATTTAAATATATTAATATTTTATTTATTTATGTACCAACATATTTAAATAAATGCTACAGGTTACTGGTTTTACTGTTGGTAATTTCCTATGCAGGAATCCGTCTAGGTACGTACCACCACAGGCCAGTTATTCTGCCGAGAAGCAGTAGTGTGCAAACATTACTGAGCGGTTTCCATCTAAAGGTCACTGAGAGCTACTGTAATCACTGGGCATATGAGACTTAAGAACTGATGTCTCAGGGTGACGGACGCAGTGTGGTCTCACACATTAATGTTCTGGGCGACACAGGAACTGTTATGGGCAGACGTTGCACTTTCCATCAGGTGAACGTTTTGCTCGTCTCGTCCCTTTATCCAATAAAAAAAGGTTAACAGTTAATCAATTTATGAAAGAGACCACCCAATCTCATCTCGTGGGTGTCGTAAAAGTCGACAGAGGGAAAATAAAAAGCAGGAGATGGGCACCAGCATCTTCCTGGAACATCTGAATAAATAAACTGCGGTTACCAACCCGCCTGCCAAGCGTGGCAACTATGGCAAAATCCCCCCAAAATGACATCTACTAACTTTTGTGGCTATCTATGAGGAATATCTATTCAGCAGTGGACTTGTGATAGGCTGAAACGACGACGACGAAAGAGACACTCAATACTAAATCGCTCTTACAGTGTACGTAAGTTAAGCGAAGCTTTGTTAATGTGAACTAAGCCACAGATCGCAATTATTCGAATCGATAGCGATCCAAATCTGGCTAATCAGCATTCGGTTTCTGCGGATTAAGTTAAATCCTTGTGTTAGACTGAAGTAGCCTGATTGTAAGAGTACGGCGCTTAAATCTACAAATATCGGGTTTAGTGTTGCTGCTTTTAAATTCTAATTATGGAAGAAAAGGGACATGTATTCATACTACCATTTTTCACCATTCCAGCCCACAACTGATCCACTGCTGAACATATGCCTCCCCAATAGATTGCCACAAAGGTTTGTACCTCTCAATTGGGGGGGATTTTGCCACGCTTGCCAGGCGGGTTGGCACACGCAGTTTATTTATTCAGATGTTCAAATAAGATGCTGCTGCCCATCTCCTGGTTTTTATTATCCCTCTGTCGACTTTTACGATGCCCACGGGATCAGATGGTGGTAGATTCCATACGAATAAAGGCTGTCGGTGCAATACCTCAGTCGCCTCTTATGACAACTCGGTAAGAAAGAGGAAGGTACTATTACACTCTACCGTATACTCTACCTACAGGCTCTCGATTTTTTAGATAAAAATACCGCCTTTAAGAAGCCATGGTATATACTAGGAATTTCGCTTAGTTGATGTTTACAACATTCGCTTTATGGGGAAAAGTGTCTCGCCGCCGCATCTCCATATCGCTGATAAGGCGCTTGGAATTTACATAAATAATAAATGTAAAGGATTCCTGATGATCTTCTTCAGCATTTTAAAGGATACTGCTAACTCATTTCTGAGGTTATTACTCGTATAGCCGTGACAGCTCACGGGCTGGGCACTCTGTTTAAAATTGTCCAATAGGCAAGTGACCTAGTTTCGATCCCCGGTGCCGGCACCACTTAAGTTGGGTGCTGTGCGTTGAAGAAAAACATCGTGAGAAAACCTGCATGTCTGCGAAGTAAAGTAAAGTTTTAGCCTATACATGTCCCACTGCTGAGCACAGGCCTCCTCTCATTTCTGAGTAGGTTTTTGAGCTAGTAAGAATCCGCCACGCTGCTCCAATGCGGGTTGGCGGACTGCACATGTCTTCGAAATATATTTTATTTCTCAAACATGCAGGTTTCCTCACGATGTTTTTCTTCACCGCCGAGCACGTGGTAAATCAATTAACAACTCGCACTCACATGTGAAGTACCAGCCTACATTGGAGCAGCGTGGTGGACTCTTCCCGGCTCCAAGACCCTCTCAGAAATGAGAATGTGCTTACTAGTGAGATATTTATAGACTTTAACTTTATTACCCTTATAGCTACAATTTTATTTTAGATTATAAAGTCAAAAAATAATTAGAGCTTTCGGCGTAAAAGATCTAAAGAATTTTTTTTAATTAAGGTCAATGTAATGCTCGTCATAAACGCACTGGCCCATAAAAGAGATTATGCCCAGCTCACTGAAAAATATTTCACTGAAAAAGATTGTTCTAGGCAACCACAAAATATTAGTTTAAAATTGACTTAAGAAAGTCTCAATATTTGTATTAAAATTTATTTCAAGCTTAACAAACGAAAGTCGAAACTTTATTAATTAAGTTAATTAATTTTTAATTAGAATGAGCTACTCGTATGTGTTAAAATTTTAGCTAAAATATGATGGAGTTTCACGTCTTTTGTAAATGCTGCCCGACATCATAGTTCTAACTATTATATTTGATATGATTTTATATGTACTGTATTAGACAGAATAATTCCTTTGTCTATCAGTAAATCTATTTATCTTCTACTTTCTTCTTATTTATTCCTATGCAGGAATCCGTCTAGGTAGGAACCATCCCACGGGACAGTTATTCTGCCGTGAAGCAGTACTTTTCAAAACATTACTGTGTTTCGGTTTGAAAGGCACTGAGAGCTAGCGTAATCACTGGGCATATGAGACTTAAGAACTGATGTCTCAGGGTGACGGGTTCAGTGTCGTGTCACAAATAAATTTTCTGGGTTTGTTCATTTGTTATGGACAGACGTTGCACTTACCGTCAGGTGAACGTTTTCTCGTTTCGTCACTTTTATCAAATTAAAAAAAAAGCAATTGCCGAATTGCCATATGTATGAAATATCACCACTTCAGCACGGCTCGACGGATTTAGTTGATTTTTTTTTTGTTGTGTACAAAATTGACAGAACAAGGTTAGTATGAAATATTTTTTTTTGTAAATCCACCGTAAAAGTCGTAAAAGACGGAGAAGATTGGCAGTTCCGCTGTCACATGTTTCACTCCATATCACTTCTTTTTTCTTTATTAGTAAATTGCATCCGTGCGGAGCCGGGAAGAATCGCTAGTTATTCAATAAATCTGTAAAAAATGCTTTTATTACCTATCGGAACATTCCGATTTGAAGGTAAAATTTACCTTTTATTAAGGTACGCAACCAGCCATTGGTATTCCCCTCGCCGATGATCGACCACGGCGACAACATCTGATCGCTGTCGAAAGCTATCAACTGCGCTCTGATATCCCCATCATAGTGTCATAAACACAGTTCCCCTTTTACTCGTCCTTAACTAGCCACCCGTGCCCGATATAATGCTCATGCGATAAGATTTTTTTTGGTTGTGACAGGATTAGTATGCAGGAATCCGTCTAGGAAGGTACCACCGCGGTGCCAGATACTCTGCCATCAAGCAGCAGTCTGCAAACATTACCGGGCATATGAGACATAAGAACTGATATCACAGAGAAATGATCTGAGTGACACAGCATTTATTATGAGCAAACATACACCAGGTGAATGAATTGCTCGACTGATCACTTTCTTTTATTAAAAAATATTCAATACAGAAACATAGAAAATATTTAAAATTTCAGACGCTGCAACACAAAAATAAAAAGGTTAATTATCCAATAACATTAAAAAAAAAAATATAATATCGGCAATAGATTCGACGCGGCCGAAATTCTCGTTTATGTCAGACTACCGTCAAAGACACGTGCACTTTTATGTGCTTGTGCAGATAGCGCCTACTTCAGATAGACACCATCCCCGGGAGTGCGCTAACAGTAACGATAGTATTTCGTTACTTATTAAGCAGCAATGATTTTTTAATAAGTTTCACTGCGATCGAATAATGTTTTTTCTTTGACAGACTGTAAGATGAGCGACAACCGAAACCAATGACTAGATTGCTGGCAATGAGACGTGCCATCTTTAGACCACTGGGGCGGCAACATACCTATATCTTGGTTTTTAGATACATTCGCCTCTAAGCTGTGGTTGTAACCACTTATCGGGTGGGCCGTGCACTCGTTTCTCACCCTTAAATAATAATCCTGACTCACATAATACTCAAGTGTTTACAATTTTTCTTAAATACTTTAAATTTAATAATAACTTATATTTACGCGAATACCATATATGAAGGGAATCATGAGGACCGAGTAGCCCAGTGGTTTGAGTACCTGACTGCTACGCTGCGAGTCCTGGGTTCGAATCGGATTAAACATTTAAGCTAAATTATTGGTTTTCGGCTCTGGTAGTGTTGTCATTGTCCTTGTGTTTCTGACACTGAATCCTGTAGCTTACCTGCAGTCTTACCGCATGAAAGTTACATCGACTGTGTTCGAAAGTTGTCGTCGTGGCGGAGAATCGACCAGGGTCAATACATTAAATTATTTCATATTAAATTGATGGATTTTATCGCATTTTCACGCGTTCCGTTTTATTTGCTTTTTGAATTTATTATCGAAGTTTAAAAATGTATTACAAAGCAATGCTTTTTCATTCTAATATCCGAGCACGACTGACTGTTTAGAGGCAATCGCAATTTGCTCAAGACAGCTTAATCCTTTGACTTTCGCAATTATAATAAAAGTCTCGCGTTATATCTCCGTCCGTGATTCGCTTTCTAATTAAGATCTTCATTTTAATTAAATATTATTTAATTTATATTCTTCACTAGCTGTGCCCCGCTGTTTCACCCGCGTAAAAAAGTCAACCCCGATCGATGCTACCCTTTACTTCCCTATTCGAATTGAATTTTGGGGTTTGATTTGTTTCTGGTTTTCGCGGAACCCTAATTATTTTTTTGATATTATAGTAGCCTAAGTTACCCGCTATAATATCAGCTATCTGTCAGTGAATGTCCCGTTAAAATCGGTCCAGCCCTTTCGGAGAGAATCCGGAACAAACAGACAGACAGACAGACAGAAAGATACGCATTTTTTTTTAAATAGTTTGTTTATTATAAGTTTCCTAAGCATTTAGTAAAAAACTATTATTTTGTTATTACAAACAGACACTTGACTTTCATATCGTCCCCTATCGTGTTAAAACATAGTTAGAGTATATTCTATTTAAAGGTTACCGCTTAGTGAAGCATAAAAACCTTTACGCTTTTCAATCGTATCTTATTAAATTCAAACATGCTATTTGGTTGCTTAATATAATCAGAGTTTACTTTTCAGAAATCCATTACAGTAGAGATGAGGAACAAATGTAATTTGAATCAAGCATTACTTTGCGGAAATCCTATAATGGATGGATAAAGGAAATAAAGTTAATTTGCAAAATCAGTAGCAAATTATACTTCAGCCACTGGCAGCTATAGCTTTAAATATATTAAAATTTAAAATAACGAAAAATGATTGTATTACGAAGAATATTTTTAAATTAAGGTGCGTGTAATCATACGTCTTTGTTTTCTGTACGACAAGCGGAGACAAATGGTTTGAATTTAAAGCTCGGTCACCGATTTACAGCTGTAATTTATCAATGTATGAAAGATGTTAAAGACATTTAAAGACATTTATTCCGACACTTCATTTCATTCACAAATTACAATACAAC
Source organism: Luehdorfia chinensis (assembly GCA_019845155.1). Lineage (NCBI taxonomy): Eukaryota > Metazoa > Arthropoda > Insecta > Lepidoptera > Papilionidae > Luehdorfia > Luehdorfia chinensis. The sequence goes on from JAHVAK010000596.1 coordinate 632,952, forward strand.
AGGTGAATAAACAAAATTAATAAGAATAGGAATAAAAATAAAATAAAAAGAAAATAAAGGGTATAACAAGAATTCATTAATTTATAATCGAAGCAGATGAAGTGGCGTAAAGGACCGCCTCAGCATAAGCCGCGGGATAGCGACGCTGATTTTCAGTCGGCCCCAGACGGTCATAAGGAGACCGTGCCGTAAGTGTCGACATTAAGCGAGTAGTAGATACTTACGATAATAACAACTGATGAAAATGGAAGATACGTATTGTGTAGTTGTGCTGAACGCTATGTGAGACGTGACGTGAATATTGGCAAGTGTCATAAATTTAGCAGTGTATGTTATAAAAAAGCTTGTTAGCAACTATAAGTCCGTATTACAGGTGGCAAAAACAATTACAATTCCTTACCGCCGCCGTGTGGCAGCGGCTTAAGAGAATCCACCGCGCCATCTCATCCCGTGGGTGTAATAAAAGTCGACAGGGGGAAAATAAAAGCCAGGGCAGCAGCATCTTCCTGGAAAATACGAATAAATAAACTGCGGTTGCCATCTCGCCTTCCAAACGTGGCAACTATGGCAAAATCACCCCAAAATGAGAGCTACAAACTTTTGTGGCAATCTTTGGGGGTGACCTATGTTCAGCAGTGGACTAATAATAGGCTGAAATGGTGATGATAATGACGATGATGACCCCACCGATGCCTAAAATTATTGACCGATGTAATTATATTTATTCAAAATTGTAGTCAGTGTAAGCTAAATAGTAACCCTGTAAGAAGTAGTTTGTAATGATTCCAATATGGCTAAATATTTACATGTTTGGTATTATGAACGAAAAAGGCTTGTGGAAAAAAACGTTAAGTAAACGGTAGCACGTTCTAAATTTAAATGAGTTGCAAACTAATTTGCCTACATAAATTTCAACCCGTTAAAACTTTCGAGAAGTTCAGCGTTGCACTTTGACGTGATAAACAAAGTGTATATTGTTATTTCCTACATCGAAGCCAACAAATTCGTTAGTAAATTCGTTTTTCTTTTCACTAACCTGTTATCCGCATGGTGTTAAGTGGTAACTAAATAAGGTCCATACGGATAAAGATGGATAGTAAACATGTTAGTGTTAGTTTAGAAAGGCCTATTCTATCTTAAAATAATCTATGTTATACAAGTCAAGGACGACCGACGTTTACTGTCTGTCTTCAAGGAAGGAAGATACGATCCAGAAAGGAGCCAACTTGAGTTTTTTTATTGGATAAAGTGACGAGGCGAGCGAAACGCTCACCTGATGGTAAGTACAACGTCTACACATAACAAATGCAGTGTCACTCAGAACGTTACGGAGTGGCACTAGATCTCAGTGCCCTTCAGAGCGAAACATTGATTTGCGGCAGAATAACTAGCCTTGAATGGTACATACCGACCGCGTGTCGTAGTGGTCGCGAGGCGTAGTGGTTAGCGTACCTGACTTCTGCGCCACCGGTCCTGGGTTCGATTCCCAGCCGGAGGCAACATTTGTGCAAAAACACAAATTGTTGCTTTTCGGGTCTGGTTGTGTTGTGCATGTGAAATGTATGTTTGTAAAACACACCCAAGATACAGGAGAAAATCCTACTGTAGGGCTTCGTTTAAAAAAAATATACCTAGATGGATTCCTACATCTGGAATCGGTGTTATACTCTCCGGACGATCTCTTTTCTCATATCTAATCAAGCTTTGATTGAAAAACAACAAGTCCGACAAACCGATATACAAATACTTTAACTAAAAAGTGATGATGTTTTCCTTGCCGATTTCGACCACGGCGACAACTTTCGAATGTCGTCGAGAGCTATCAAATGCGCCGAAGATATTATAGTACCACAAGTGTACGCGCAAACACAGAGGCACTTTCTTGTCCCAACCTACTCGCGGCCGATGTAACGCTGATGCGATAAGATTGGAGGAACGCTAGGATGCAGTATAAGAAACACGGGAACAATCACAACACAACCAGACCCGAAAACCATTAGCACAAATGTTAACCCCGGCTGCGATTCGAACCCAAGGCCCGCAGCGTGGAAGTCAGGTATTTTGACTAAGTAGACTTGACCACTAAAAAATAATGATATACCAACATTCACGTTGCTTTCACATGAAGTGTCTGTATCCAAAATTTAATAAAAACTTTCATGTCTCGTCAAACCTCCACATAAATCACTTTCATGTTCGCTAAACCTTAAGCGTTTCACAAAATAAAATGTGTAAAATAAAATGTTACAGTGTAGAAACGAAATATTCAAAAAGTAGTTTTTTTTTATTTTATTACCACACCTGCGGAAATAAAAAAAATAATATGCAATCATTAATCATCACCGTCATTTTTGCTACCTGTTGGACTAAATGAGCGCTAATTCTGTAAAATATTCTAACAGTTAAGTGGCTAACTGCTTTGTTTGTGTTTGAGTTGCAGGTTGTGAGTTTAAATCCCAACTGGGACCAATATTTTTTTCATTTAATTATTATTGCTTTATATATTGTCTATATTTGCTTATATATATTGTTTTATTGTCTTTTCTTCCAACGTATGACGGTGGAATCTTACGTGCGTATATACGTGCAAGGTTTTTTTTTAATAGAAGAGGAGAGCAAATGAGCAAGTTGCTCTGATGACTTTGGTGACCTGATGATAAGTGATCACCATCGACCATGGACATCCGCAATACCAGAGGAATAGCCGATGCGTTGCCGGGCTATGAGAAAGAAAAAGCCTCTTTTCTCGAAGGTCCCTAAGTCGTATCGGTCCGGAAAAACCGCGGCTGGCAGTAGATTCCACAAAGCAGTTGTGCGTGGCGAGAAATTTTCAGCACAACTGGACGGATTCCTTAGGGCCCATTCAACTCGTAAATGTTCAGAGAGAAGAGCGTTTTGCGCACAGAGCTCTGGAAAAACCGAACGTCCGACATAGAGCACTCACTGTGCGGGATTTTCGGCGGCGAGTTCCCCCTTGCATCGAGAGTTGAGTTGGACACAAAAACATAACCTAGAAAATCGGCTTTCTCGTTTCCGTAGTGGGCCAGTGAGTCGTGTTCCCTGACTAGAGGTGGGACTGGCTAACAAAAGTTCCCATAGATGGCCTTGGCTAAAGACCAGAACGCATTAGTTCCCAAAGGAAGGCGGACTAGTTCCTCGCTAGTTCTGGCAAAAACTCTTATGATGGACCTAGAGACAGAGTTGTACTTCTACTTAAAATCGCAAGTTTTTAAATCTTGAGGCGACGATGCATCAGCCCAGTCCCGGTAACATTGCTGCTTTTGGCAGGTGCTACGAAACCAAGGCTGGGATCTACCTCCATTGGACACCACAGAGGATGCAACGAAGAGTTCTATTCCCTGAAGTACCATATCAGAGACCGATTTGGCAACGACGCCGGGATCATCCAGCGAGAAGCAAACCCGCGCGCATACCAGGATGCAAAGAAATACCTCATTTCACCCACTCATAGTGCCACACGGCGGTAGCTTGCAAATCGCGACCGCAATGGACACATAATAGGCACTGTACTGCGGATCAGGCAGTTTTCTGATGAGCACAGAGTAGCATCTACGTAGACCAAATAGCTGTCCGGATGAGAGGTCAGCAGAAGATCCATCAGGGAAGGTATATGATTCTCCACATATGGACCTCTCATGGGCGAATTATCCAGTTGTGTCAGATCATATGCCAAGACAAAATCATAAGCAGCTCTTCCGGCATAATGTGAGTGAGGATGGTCGTCGCTATCTATTCTCAGCCAAAGGGTGGACAGATCTCTACCTCCAAGACTGCCGAGGCGTCGAGAACACATATTCTCGTTTGCTGGGGGAGGAGGGTTGTTACCACCACTCACCAGACAAAACGCAGAAGTATGTCAAACTTCTACTTCACGCCAGTATTCTGTGAGGTCAAGGTCCGTCCTCGGGCGAGCCGGCCTATTAATGCAAAGGCCGCTGCTTGGCTCTACCACTGTTAAACATTTACATTTAGTATTCTAGTCTAATATTATCAAAATTTTGTAATAAATAAGAAAGAAAATTAAGAATATCACCTGCTTTTGTCTCTCTTTATTAATTTCCTTTATTTTTATACGTATAATATACAAAAATAAAGGAAATTAATAGTGTTACCGAAATATATTCTAAATGCTCTTTAGAATATACCTACTATTAGTTTTATATAAATATTGAATAGAGCTAGATAATTTTGGATGTTCCACCCATTAACAAATTCCATAGTGGTCGTGCGTTACAGATAATTCCGTGAAAAAAGCAATGTAGTGGAATGCCCACAGATTTTTCGCACATATTTTAAGGGCCTAAATTAAATGTTAAGTACACTAAAGTAAAATCTTACAATTATACAATATTTTTCCTAGTTTTTTATTTTTATATGACTAAATTTCATCATTTAATTTATTTAAGAACATGATCTCATGTATGTATTAGTTATTCTGCCATAAAGCATTCATTGAACACATTACTGTGTTTCGGTCTGAAGTACAATTCGATCTAAAGGCATATGAGACTTAAGAACTGATGTCTCAGGGTGACGGGCGCAGTGTGGTACCACACAGAAATATTCTGTGTGGCGGGTGAACGTTTTGCTCTTCTCGTCACTTCATTCATCACAAAAAATATATAATCTTTGATAGTTTCTAATAAGAAAGCATGATAACTTTTTCATACCCAACTAGGTATTAACTATATATCTAATTATAAAGTACATACATACATGCATACAGTCACACCTCTTTTCCATTGGGATAGGCAAAGTCCACATCTTTCGACTTGCTACGATCATGACACATTTTTCATTTTTTTTGAATTATTATAAGTTTGGTGGCTCAAAGAAGATCTTTTTATATTTTAAGGTCACAAATCTTCGCTCCCTTAACAATAGTCTAGGCAGCAATAGCCTATCCAGCACTAGCTAACGGAAATGTTTTGCTTTTGAATAGTAGTATTCTTGGGAACGTTGATTTTCTCAGACGTTTTCCTTAAACGTTTCCTTCCCTCAAGTTTATGTACTGAGAAAATATATGTGTTTGCAAGTTTCGCCACAAAATCTGAAATCATTTTCCGAAACGTTGTTTTATCTCTCATCATTTAAGGTTTGATAAGATAAACGTGCGCGTAATATTAAAAAAATAAGCAGTATTTATCTCTTATTATAAGTTTCTCCCTCGTAACAACAAACGAATTTACGACATACAATATTTTTCCATGGTTTTCTTTGCAATTTAACAGACAAGAAATGAAATGACATTAGTTATCTTATGAATTTATCATTCAAAATTATACCAACGTGGAAGTGTATTGGATGATATTGGATTATTTACTTTTAGACTGGCCATTAAATAAAAGAGTAGAATTTCTAAATATTTAAAACTAATTCATTATTATAACATCAATCAAAATGTATTACAGTTTTGCCAATAATTAACTATATAATAAGTAGGTATAAAAATTCTTCTTTAGCTTTTTTATTGAAAGATTTTTGTTATAATATTGACATGTGTACTGTGCATATGGTATGTAATTCACTGTCTTACACGATCCGTTTGTCCCTGAATATTAAAAATGCAAATTTCAGCGTCAGTGTGATTCCCATGAACGTTGTCCCCGTTCTGCGTATAATTCTACCTTTTTTTGTCCCTTACTGTCATACCAGCTCCTTTTACCACAACGTTGCCGAATTTGGAACAAATTGGTAAACAGCATTCGCATTAGCACCAGCAAAACTTACTTTAAGAGCTTGCTCTGGAACCACCATCTTGAATTGTCGTAGTAGGTTTTTTTTCTTTCTACTGTTTGTTATAAATTTCTACTTCCCTTTTACTAAATGTATTTGCTTTTCTTCTTGAATTCGGAAACTAGTCATATTTTACATATATGTACGTGTGTATGCATGAATGTATGTATATTGTTTGGGTATATGCGTATATCTATTTTATACCTGTATGCTATTTGTATATATGTATATGTAATAATATTATTTTGTTAGTATAATTACATATTACAGAATAGTTTTTTTGTTATCATTTTAATACTTTTTTGTAGATTACTGAGGTTATTTTTTTTTCATCTTAACATCCACTACATCTTCTCTGCTCGACCCGAAAGTAGACTGGTTAAGAACGCCTTGCGGCAATACTATTATGCAAATAAAGATTAAATAAATAAATAAATAAATAAATAAATAAATAAATAAATAAATAAATAAATAAATAAATAAATAAATAAATAAATAAATAAATAAATATATAAATAAATAAATAAATAAATAAATAAATAAATAAACCGTACCAACAATTACTTATATATTATAATTATTTATAATCGTATACTAAGATTCTCTGTCTACTGAACAAGGAAAGGATCGCTGCAAATCCGGTACCCTCGTTATCAAAATCCCACCGTCTTTGCAGCTCCACAATATATCTTATTTTATTTGCACAAACAAATCTTTATAACGAAAAACGATTAGTAAGCTTATTTCCAAAATCGGTAATGTACCTTCTTAGTTATTTAAAAAAGTAAAAACTAAATATAGTTTCAGCCTATAAATGTCCCACTGCTGAGCACAGGCGTCCTCTCATTTCTGAGAGGGTTTTGAAGCTAGGAAGAATCCGCCACGCTGCTCCAATGCGGGTTGGCGGACTGCACATGTCTTCGAAATATATTTTTATTTCTCTGACATGCAGGTTTACTCACGATGTTTTCCTTCACCGCCGAGCACGTGGTAAATCAGCACTAAGAATTGCAATTAACAATTTTAGTGGTGCCGTCACCGGGTCGATTCCCGGTTGCTAAGAAATTGAAGGCGAGCGCCTGACCCCTGAGCTACCATGACAGGATGGCATTTCCTATGCAGGATTCCGTCTAGATAGGTACCACCCTAGGGCCAATTATTCTACTGTGAAGCAGTAGTGTGCAAACATTACTGTGTTTCGGTTTAAAGGGCACTGTGAGCTAGCGTAATCACTGGGCATATCAGACTTAAGAACCCATGTCTCAGGGTGACACACAAAAATGTTCTGGTGACACAGCATTTGGTTTTGCTCGTTTCGTCATACTATGAAATTGTAAGCGACAGCCTAGCCCCTGACCTACCACGGCTCTTCACAAAAGGAGTAATAATTACTGAAACGGTAAGTGACGTGAAGCAATATGGCGTTAAACGGAGTGTTGCGTAATTGGTTGCGGTTGCCAAGTAATTGGTCTCTGATAACTTGCAGCAGCGCCGTTTCAGACTCAACTAGATCTCCGACAATTATTTATACTCACACCCAGTTAATGGTCCTACATTGTGAAAAAGGTGGCTGCATGTTTTCATAACAATAAAAATATTACTTTTCTAGTGATATTTTAAAAATTGACACGGACAGAACAACGCTAAGCGTTACGAAACCACACAAACAACTTTTTAACACAGTTTTCTTTGTAAATTCTGCTAATTGCCTAAATTTCACAGATAATGCTGAACTTTATATGAGGCTCAAGAACTAATGTTTCAGGATGACGGGCGCAGTGTGCTGCATACAGAGATGTTCTGGACGACACAGCATGGGCAGACGTTGCGCTTACCATTAGGTGAACGTTTTGCTCGTTTCGTCACTGCATCCAATGAAAAAAAATCATGATGAACCTTTGCATGTATACACTCTTGGGCCACAAGCTATATATTATTAAGCTACTGCAATAGCGCACAAGTAATGTTTAAGTACTAAAAGTCAAAACACTGACCCGACGCGGAAAACCTATCTGTAGGTCATTTACACAATCTTACTTCTTACTACTACAATAAAACTAGTTTGTACGTTTCAACGCTACTAATCTCAAAAAAATCTTATCCGGTTTGAAAAATGTTTTTTAAATAAATAAAGTTTATTTGAATATCATAAAATAGTACACGCAAAGCCAAAATTAAAAACACAATTCAAACAAACTAAAAAATAGTAAAAATTCTCTGGTTTCTCTCAAGAGAAAACGAAATCTAAATCTATTTACGTACATACAACTAAACACACAACTAACCACACAACTAAACATGAAACAATCCAAGGTATGCCCGCACTATGACAAAACAAAAGGGTGTACACGCTGATTTTCAGTGCAAACCTCGGTTAGTATGAGACGGGTAGTGTGCCGTTACTCGTACTTAAATAAGAAAATACTAATATAGTATATTTTTAGTAATTAGATACCTATATACTTAGAAATAATTACAAAAATATTATTTAATCGCACGAACCAACCACGCAAAATGCTATATTTCATTTGTAAAATTTAACATCAACATGTAAATATCAATGATACTCGTATTAAAGACTGCGACAAACATAATCGAAAATATAAAATATATTTACATTTGCTTTACTACGTTTAGAAGCCAAGCCTTATACATAACCCTAAAATTATTCGAAGTCAGGACGTTTCGTAATGGTGGAGGCAGATTATTCCTGCCCATTTTGTCGCATTGTATCTGAAGCTGTCTCGAAAAGCAGCTGAACAGTGTAAACGTACAACTGATTTACACAGTGATGCTCTTGTTTGGTAAGCAGTGTTCTGATCACTCATGATCACTCAACCTACGTAATTTTGCTAACAGATACAGCGGTTTTTATTCTTAATGACTCCAAATAACGATGTGACAATATTCATATTTCTTCAATTGTCTAGGATAAAACTTCTGGCCTTAAAGAGCCACAAGTCGAGAACCGAACGTTACCAAGTATGGCAATCATTTGTTTTTTTTATTTGTTATGGTGACGAAACGAGAAAGACATTCACCCGATAGTAAGTGTAATGTCTGCCCTATAAGAAATGTGTCACTATGTACATCAGTTCTTAAGTCTTATACGAAATTACGTGTAGCCTAGTGGTTACACTAGGCTACTTAAAGCTAGGTTAAAGCTTAAGGCTAGGTTAAAGCTAAACGTGATTAATATTCAGAACACCCAATTTTCGAAATTCAACTCTTTAACCTCTTATATAGAGCTGTCATTGTCAATTGCACAAATAAGTAAACACAAAAAATATTTTCTTATTGTTTGCATACCTATGTGACTCATGTTTAAAAACAGGCTGTTTCATGTCGCAAAATCATAAATACATCGAGATTTTGTTTTAGATTGTGACGATATTTCATGCAAACCTCGTTTTTCTAAACGCGATTAAAATGGAGCTGGTGAAATCGGTGAGACGAAAACTGAGATCAATTGATACAATAGAACTCAGTTAAGTAAAACGTGATTTTATTAAACTCGGTTTCCAAAGCGATCGGTGAAAGCGGGTCTAAATGTGTGGTTTTATTTAAGAATTCGTCAACCTTTTTAAACATTTAAACTGTTGCCAAATATTTTACGAACAAACTTTCTGCTAATCGCAATGTAAATGTTCAATTCTACTGCTATAAATAGATCACTCACCCTTAAGTTTTTCGGTCAACTGTAGATCCACTCTTCTTTGGCACTTGATCTTTATTTGCTGACATAAAACAACAAAGAAAATGAAACTTTGGGATGTTTTATCGTCACATACAACAGCCAAAATGAGACTAATGTTATACGAATATAATGTTAAAAGAAATCTGAATTTCTTACATTACATACATACAGGCACGCCTTTTGCCCATTATCTGGTGGTAGGATTCCTATGCAGGAATCCGTCTAGATAGGTACCAACCCAGTGCCAGTTATTCTGCCGTGAAGCAGTAGTGTGCAAGCATTGCTGAGTTTCGGTTTGAAGGGCACTGTGAGCTAGTGTAATCACTGGGCATAGGAGACTTAAGAACTTATGTCTCAAGGTTATGGGCGCAGTGTGGTGTCACACACACAAAAATGTTCTGGGTGACACAGCATTTGCTATGGTCGGACGTTGCACTTACCACCAGATGAACGTTTTGCTCGTCTACTCTGTCGGACACCTATCGGCATTTATTATGCATGCATTTTTTCTTACATTAGTGAATTAATATATTTAATTTTATAAAACAAATAACTTTAGCAAACAATATAATGCAATGATTTTTAAAAAGTACACGCAACGTCAAAGCTATTTACACCCGCGTGCCACGTTGCGACAATAGGCGACCGTTGCTGACTACCGATTACAAATACGGTGCCCCCTGAACAGTTTTGTATTTCATCACACTGCGCTCGGCACCATAAGAAATCAGTTCTTATGTCTCACATGCACAGTAATTACACTAGCTATCGGTGCCATTCAGACCTAAGCACAGAATAGCGACATCTAATGTCGCCACGTGAGAAGCTCTCATACAATCCATAATCGCGCTACGAAAGTTTCTGAGATGCGAACTATATATACAACGTCTAAATATTACTAGCAGGAAGAGACGTCCTCCCCAGATTAAAACTATCAATCTGGCGGGCTACCCTTTTCCTTGATACACCGACACCGACGTGATTTCAACACGCAGCCAACTTCCTTCGACGTGATATGAACAATGCATCCAGTTTCTCCCAACCACAGTAGCAACATTATCAGCAGCCATCACAGCACCAGATTACTGTTCGCACAACGCGTGCTTACTAATCACTCAGCCAACTTACACTTATCAACGAAGGCACCTCTCCTCCGGTTGAGTCCTGCGGCATCAACACTGTCTCTATATGTCTGGACGCACTGAAGATCTGGACACAGTCTCACCCCATCGCCGGACTGCACATAATCGCCTGTCCTTATAAATTCTCCACGGTAACTACGACTTCCGGTCTCAGCGGGGGAGTGATGAATGTCATTGAATGTCATGTCATGTTTCCTATACTACCGCTTCCCGGTAGAATAAATGGTCCTGCGGTAACCAACCTAGACGGATTGCATAGGAACCTACCACCAGTACTTTATAACGATTATAGAACTTACAGTCAACTTAGAAATATATTTACCTAAACAGGTACTTACTAAACTTACTTCTACTATTGCTGAGATCAGGTACTTTCCCTATTTGCGATTGTTATCTTGGAGATTATACAGTGTTATAAATAAATTTAAGCTGACCAACCCAAAGCCAGATCTCAAACTCTGAAATATCTGTAATACCAAGCGCAGTATGAGCTTACAGCTTCTTAAACTTCATGTCAACTATTTATGAAGGAGAGCGCGATTGATGAGAAGTATATTAGGGGCATATTCGCCAGCAATACGAAATATAAAACGGCCAAAATTGAGTATTAAATAAACTACTAATAAGTAGTTTCATTAGTATACCCATATTAAAAAAGTATCATTTAATTTAATTATAGAAACAAGAACTCACACATACTTATAATTTTATATTTTTATAATTCTTCTATGCGTGTGTATGTCACTGAACTCCTAAACGTCTAAACAGATGTTGATGACAATTTTTTGGGTGTGTTTGTGTGGTACACTGGATGGTTTAGATTTAGAATTGGACGCGGGAGGTGGCGCTGCGATAGAGTTGTAGGAAAATGACAAAAGTCACTCAGTGTATGGTTTATCGAATATCGAAAAATCGTTTGCTGAATCTGTTAACAGCAGGCAAGCCAACGTTCGGGCATGACAACGTCTGGTTAGTATGCATACGTATATATATATATATATATATATATATATATATATATATATATATATATATATATATATATATATATATATATATATATATATATATATATATAACATTCAAAGGTTGCTTATTTACATTTTTGGTCTATGAAAAGCGAAACGGGGAAAATGAAAAAAGTGTTAAGATTTAAGAGTTTTATTTTAAATTTTATTCTGTGCGAATCTTCTGTTTTATATAAGCTCGAAAGTTAATTCTGTGGGTGCAGTGTAAAATTCAAGAGCTATATATATAATTCATAGCTTGGTGGTATCTATTGCTTGATACTGAAATCTGTTACAGTATATACTGTAATACAAAATGTCTGGTTCAGTGAATTTAATAGCCGCGTGGCGTTGGTGGGTCATTTCTTTAGTTAGTGCCGCTGCAGGCTGCTTCGGACTGGTCATCTTTCACAAATTTGCTGCTGTCAACTATATCTGAGTTTTTCAAGTAATTTTCAACTGTTTCCTTGACAGCGCCCTCCAGAGACTTACTTCTTGACTTGACCCATGATGTTACTGATACGTGATCAAACAAATAAAGTTGTAAAGTACATTAACCAACATTAAATTACTACCTAGTAGGTAGTATACTGGTAATAAGATTCCTGCAGGAATCTGACTGGGTAGGAACCATCGCCGAGCCAGTTATACTGCCGCGAAGCAGTAGTATGCAAATATTACTGTGTTTCGGTCTGAAGGGCACCGAGACCTAGTGTAATTACTGGGCGAATGAGACTTAAGAACTGATGTCTCATGGTGACGTACGCAGTCTCGTGCCACACAGAAATGTTTACAGTCAACAGAACATTTGTTATGGGCAGAAGTTGCACGTACCATCATCTCTCTTATAAAAAAATAATAAAGAAAACCATATCATCCAATAACTTTAGTCCAATTAGTTAACACAAATAACAAATTTAGTTATGTGATCAGTTATGTTCATTTAATAAATATATTTAACATTTATTAATAATTAAATAAAATTACCTTGATGCTTGTTCGTGTCCTTGAAGTATCTGCAGCTGTAGCTTATGGCATAGTTGTTATAGTCAGTGTCAAGAATATGGATATTATTTGACTTGGTGACCCCTAAAATTAAAAAATTACATGATATTTAAAAACCTTTTTGTTTAAAAATTATATATATATAAGTATATATATATATATATATATAGTGTGATTGTGCTCTCCTTCCAAGAAAAGTTAGTGTGTGATAGGTGGGTGGACTAAAAACTATACACGGTATTATTAATTGACTCTCTTTGGCTTTACTAGAGTCCCGTACATCCAACAAACTACAAGTACATAATAAACCTAAGACATATTACCCTGCCGCGTCAATAAATAAAACTTAAAAATAAAAAAATAAACATGCCAAGGGCTTCTATTTCACCTACCTATCACACCCTACTTTTTCTGAGGAGTGAACGAAAACCCTGTATATATACGTGTGTGTGTGTGTATGTGTGTGTGTGTTAGTATAAGTAAAAAAAATTACAAAGTTAACACATACATTAAAGTAAAGTTTTTAGTCGCTATATTGAATAATTGTTTGTTTAAAACGTGCTTTAAATACCTCCAAAGGTGAAAGTGTACGCTATTTCCGCAGGTCCAACAAGAGTTATATCAGCTTCGAGATATGACTTCACACCATCAATAACCTGACTGGTGTTTACTTTTTTCTTATCTCCGCTAATGGTGTATTCAGCAATAGAACATTTCCCTTTTTGAAATGCGTTAGGGTAACGTGATATTTCATACCAGGTGCCTTGATACTGTAAATGAAAATCGAAATAATTTTAATTAACCTATTGAGAAACATTTTATAGAAATTATCACTGAGTCGTATTCATCAACATCATCATCATCATCATCATGTCAGCCTATCCACTACTAGTACTAGTCCACTGCTGAACATAGACCTTCCCCATACACTTCCACAAAAGCTTGTAGCTCTTATTTTGAAGGGATTTTGATATAGTTGCCACGTTTCACAGGCGGGTTGGCAACCGCAGCTTAGTTATTCAGATGTTTCAGGAAGATTCTGTTGCCCATCCCCTGGTTTTTATTTTCCCTCTATCGACTTTTACCACACGTGGAATGAGATGGAGTAGTAGATTCTCTTAGGCTGGCATTGCGGCAAGTCGTATTGTTGTAGTATTATACCCAAGGCGTTGTCGTAGATCAGAGATTTTCTTGATAACCTCATCTAGAACTATTTGCTGGCAGAATTCGGAAATAAAACAGGATCTTTAGGGCATTGAGACATGGTTCCAGTAAACCCGTGTCCCAAAATCTAGACTTTACGAAGAATCTCATAAACACATATGTCGCAATGGTGCAGTCTCTCTGGATATATTGCATCGCTATATAGGGAGGTTATAAAATCACTTACCTGTGAGGAGACGGACGCACTCCTGCAAAACTTAAAATGATAATCATAAACACCCGCTCACTCATACTAACAATCTAACCCTCCCTCCACCCACACACACACACAATTTGATCTACAAATCATAAAGTCTATAAGTATAAAATGAAAAATGTTTTAAAAGCAAAATTTAAGTACTTACAGCAGTAAAATTAAAGTTTTCAATGGGTTTTACTTCAGGACAGGGACCATCGTAAAATACTTCAGCGGACGCGGCCGCGAAGAAGGCCAGAAGCAGGTATTGGAGCATGGTTTATGATTGTTAGATTAAACTAATTACTTACACGGATACTGCCAAACAGACGATGTTTAAATATCCTCACCGTTTATATGTTGTTACTACAGGACAGGGGTCACGATAAAACTACAGTGATAACCTAAAATGAGCTATCGACATATAACATAACTTCAGCCGCGACTATAAAAGATATTAGGACTTTTTTTTTTGAAATTTATTTGAAATAATTTATCATCAAAATTACAATTGGACGGTTTTATGATGTTACGATGTCAGTAGCGAAGCGTTATCAAATAAGTTCATCAATATTATTACAAAGAGTAATTATATTGAGTAACGGCAGCGTTGTGTGACCGTTCACTACCCATATAATATTGTTTGACTATAATAAAAAAATAATTCTTTTTTTACATTTACATACCTTTCTTTTTTCCCCTGTGAAAGCTCAGTGGCTACGTCACACACACCGTCTTATGTCCGGGTCAGCGCGATAGCGGTATGCGCGCAGAGCACCCCGTCCCTTGTTAACAACAACCTTAAGTGTGGCATAATTAAAGTAGCTGCAGCTAAAAAAGAAACATGTAGACACTTTTGAAAGAACACGCTTAAAAACTGTAAATCGAAATTAATCCATAAACTTAATCTTTGGTACTAAAGGTACTAAAGCGTTGGTAAAAAAATGTCGTAAAGTTTTAAATAACTATAGCTTTAGTTTTAAATAAAGCTGATTTTACAGATACGCTTATTTTGATAGAAACGAAGTTATTTTGACTTTTTAATGATGCAAACATGTTTATATTTTATTTACTTTGAATATCAAAATAAATCAAAACATTTCACCTATTCCGCAATCCGTTGACGCGGCTTAGGAGTCGCGCAAGAAGCGGACTTTAAAGCAAGATGACCACACGCTTAGGCAGCGCAAACGATTTTAGCCAACTTTATAAAAGGGGGTAATCAATTAATATTTTTATTTCTTAGGTTTTTGCAATTGTTGCACTGCAAAAAAAATATTAATTTATTTAAAAAGTATGTACGAGTATGTACATTTGGTTGAGTCATTATTTTAGTAAAAATAGTATCATCATCATCATTTCAGCCTACCATTGTCCACTGCCGAACATAAGCCTCCCCCATAAATAAATAGTATATTTGAGTATTACTCTGTTAAGATTAGTCTTATTCTTTTTATTTTTACTCCTGTGTATCTAAATATTGCCCGAAAAAAAATGGTAATAGCGATAAGGTCGCCATCCTTATACCCGTACCACAGTTCAAAATATGCAAATCAGTAAATATTAGGTCCTTCCATAAATGAAATTGGCGTTTTGTCGTACCGGCCACTTTGATCTAAAATATATCCTCTTTGGTTAAGAGTTCCAAATTCAAATTTATAAATCCACTTATATTCGAGCTGGTATAATTAAGTTTTGTAAACAGTCATTCATTTGTTTTTTTTTCTTCATAAGATTTTTCCTTTGGCGTCGCTCATCTCGCACAATGGAAAACTTGGAATATCGCTTTATTTACGAGTACGAGTTCTACCGCGGCACCAGTGCTGCAGAAACAGCTCGAAGGATTAACGATGTGTATAACGCTGGTGTCGAAAAAGAAAACACGGTACGTTTTTGGTTCCAACATTTTCGTTCTGGTAATTTCGACCGTCAGAACAAACAGACGATATTTAAATATATTAACCGCTTAGATATTCTAACTACGGACCAGAGGTCACGATCAAATTATACAGATAACCTCGTAACCTCGTAATATTTAGAACTATCGTTTTTTTAACAAAATGTTACATTTATACAGTTTTTTTAATCCAGTTGACGTCTCGAATATTTGTACAATACAAAAATTATACAGATTTGGATTGCTCATTGACATCGGACACTGACGATGAGAGAGGAGTACGACTGGCAATGAAGTATGACTGGCTCATAAATCTGTTTTGTCACTCTTCTTTCATCCATTCTCTCATCATGTCTAAACCAACTAAGCATACCTTTCTCTGTCTTTGTTACTACCTCTTTTACCACACCGCAACGTTCCCTTATCACATTGTTCCCTACTTTGTCCATCGAAGTCACTCCCGTCACTTCATCTTTATACGAGTATTTTATTGGCCTATTGGTCAGATAAATTGACTACTACAATGTGGTTCCTGGGTTTGAATCCCTATCGTAGCCAACGTTTGTGAAAACAGATAAATTGTTGCTTTTTGGTCTAGTTCTGTTGTGATCGTCGCTGTGTCCCTGTCACTTCATCCTATCATACCTCTGACATCTCTGTGATGTCTGACAACATTATCGTTACATCGGTAGCAGGTATATTAAGGACGAATTAATGCTTCTGCGTTTGCGTTTATGCAGTTGATAGCTTCCGCAAGTATTTTGAAGTCGTCGCTGCGCTCGCGTCGGTCAAGAGGACATAATAATCAAAATTGACTTCAAGAATGTTTGAGAAACGGACTTCCTGCCATCGTACAGTGATAAACCTTGTTTTTTGCAATGTGACAGATAATTGTCGATGCGGCGTTGTATAACAATTATAAAAACATTTGACTAATGTTTTTTTTTATTATTTTGTTTATGACATATATGATTAGAACACCGTTGTAAGACGTGTGATAAGAAACTAGACGCTCGCATACTTATATCAATGTACTTTGCTGTTGTACTACGAGTAAACATTATAAGAGCTCTGTTAAAAAAATATGCAAAACAAAATTTTAAATAAAAAAAATATTGAAACAGATGAAGGTGTAAGTAAATTTATAAACATAGTCATTTTACTTTTTAACTGAATTAATGATTTAGAAGCTATATATTCGGATATTGAAGTCAATTAACTTTATTTGCAAAATCGCAAAGCTGCATTGGATTGAATCGTATGCAACCGTTAACCGCGTTGTACCTGATTTTTAAACGTATAGGGCAACCACGTTAAGAATTTTCTTGTATCGTGGGTGCGTTTTCCAGGCATAAATACACAGTACATGTACTATTATTCTATATATACTATTATTGCATAAAAAGATGAAAACGAGCAAAACGTTCACCTGATGGTAAGTGCAACGTCTGCCCAAATGCTATGCCACCCAGAAAATTTCTGTGTGACACTACACTGTGCCCATCACTCTGAGACATAGGTTCTTGTGTCTCATACGCCCAGTGATTACGCTAGCTCACAGTGCCCTTCAAACGAAACACAGTAATGTTTGCACACTACTGCTTCACGGTAGAATAACTGGCCCTGGGGTGGTACCTACCTAGACGGACTCCTGCATAGGAATCCTACCACCACTAATACCCAGACCCGAAACAACTACCTTCAACTATACAAATATGTGTCCCGTGTAGATATCGATCCTACGACCCACAGAAGCAATGCAGTGACAAAATAATTCATTATCGAAATTACAATTGAACGTTTTCAGATGCCATATTATGTTACGACAATATGAGTTACGTTATTAATGCGGGCCTTTATAACCCTTCGCAAAGCGTAATCAATTAATTGCTTAAACATTATAACACTAATGACTAATAATGTTGTATTGACCATAAATTGTTTAAAATAAATATATGGAAATAAAAGTTATACAATATCATCTCTAAAACTAAAATTAACTCAATTTCTGACTTAATTTCTAAGATTAGCGAGTTTATACATACAAACTTTTCAACTATATAATAATATTTATTTATTTTAAAAATGTATTTCTTCCTTTACAATAAAAGGACACAAAGGGCGGACTTAATGCCTTTATGCATTTCCTCCCAGTATTTCTAATGGAGTGGTGAGATTTTGATGAGGTGTAGCAATAAAGACAAGTAGAAGAAGGAAAAAGAAAGAAAAAATACCTAAGTATCTCATAAATAAGTATAATATATATATATACTAAGTCTTTATTTTTGTGTTGGTGTACAATAAAGAGTATATTGATTGATTGATTACATACATATGTAAATACATATTAAACATATATACAGTATACATATAAATGCAGGTAAAATAAAATAAATACACACTTGTAACGGAGACCAACTACTAACTACATATTTATGTTCTCATGATTCTCTGCTAAATAAATAAACTAAATAAATAAATAAATAAATAAATAATTTAAAATAGAGAAAAGAACAAGCAGTATCCTGGAATTGCGCCTTTGTCGAATGGTAAGTCAATTTAGCTGAGACCATAGCAAATTGAGAAATATAGTCATACTTTCGCACACCAAAAATCACACATCTGCGTAGTCAATGATGGGTAAAATAAGCGTTTGGACAAGCATGAGCTTAGATCTAACTACAGTAAGATAAGATAAAAACGTACAAAAAGTACTACAAATTTTCTAAACTACTTGTTTATTTTTATCGGTGAAATTCGCCCTAGGTCTGCTCCAATACCTGCTTCTGGCCTTCTTCGCGGCCGCGTCCGCTGAAGTATTTTACGATGGTCCCTGTCCTGAAGTAAAACCCATGGAAAACTTTAATATTACTGCGGTAAGTACATAAATTTTTGGTTTTTTAATATCATGTCATTTTTTAATTTTAGGGGTAACCAAGTCCAATAATATCCATATTCTTGACACTGACTATAACAACTATGCCATAAGCTACAGCTGCAGATACTTCAAGGACACGAACAAGCATCAAGGTAATTTTATTTAATTATTAATAAATGTTAAATATATTTATTAAATGAACATAACTGATCACATAACTAAATTTGTTATTTGTGTTAATTGATTGGACTAAAGTTGTTGGATGATATGGTTTTTTTTATTATTTTTTTATAAGAGAGATGATGGTACGTGCAACTTCTGCCCATAACAAATGTTCTGTTGACTGCAAACATTTCTGTGTGGCACGAGACTGCGTACGTCACCATGAGACATCAGTTCTTAAGTCTCATTCGCCCAGTAATTACACTAGGTCTCGGTGCCCTTCAGACCGAAACAAAGTAATATTTGCACACTACTGCTTCGCGGCAGTATAACTGGCTCGGCGATGGTTCCTACCCAGTCAGATTCCTGCAGGAATCTTATTACCAGTAAACTACCTACTAGGTAGTAATTTAATGTTGGTTAATGTACTTTACAACTTTATTTGTTTGATCACGTATCAGTAATATCATGGGTCAAGTCAAGAAGTAAATCTCTGGAGGGCGCTGTCAAGGAAACAGTTGAAAATTACTTGAAAACTCAGATATAGTTGACAGCAGCAAATTCGTGAAAGATGACCAGTCCGAAGCAGCCTGCAGCGGCACTAATTAAAGAAATGACCCACCAACGCAACGCGGCTATTAAATTCACTGAACCAGAAATTTTGTATTACAGTATATACTGTAACAGATTTCAGTATCAAGCATTATATACCACCAAGCTATGAATTATATTATAGCTCTTGAATTTTACACTGCACCCACAGAATTAACTTTCAAGCTTATATGAAACAGAAGATTCGTACATAATACAATTTAAAATAAAACACTTAAATCATAACACTTTTTCATTTTCCCCGTCTTTTCATAGACCAAAAATGTAAATAAGCAACCTTTGAATGTTCCAAGTATATTTATATATATATATATATATATATATATATATATATATATATATATATATATATATATACGAGTATATACACGTATGCATACTAACCAGACGTTGTCATGCCCGAACGTTGGCTTGCCTGCTATTAACAGATTCAGCAAACGATTTTTCGATATTCGATAAACCATACACTGAGTGAATTTTGTCATTTTCCTACAACTCTATCGCAGCGCCACCTCCCGCGTCCAATTCTAAATCTAAACCATCCAGTGTACCACACAAACACACCCAAAAAATTGTCATCAGCATCTGTTTAGACGTTAAGGAGTTCAGTGACATGGCACTGTGACACGCACAGAAGAATTATAAAAATATTAAGATAAAAGTATGTGTGAGTTCTTGTTTCTATAGAATAGAATAGAATAGAATAGAATAGAATAAATTTTTATTCAATATAGACTATTTACATAGTACTTATTGAAAGTCATTTTTTTTTATAATTAATTTAAATGATACTTTTGTAACATGGGTATACTAATGAAACTACTTATTAGTAGTTTATTTAATACTCAATTTTAGCCATTTTATATATCGTATTGCTGGCGAATATACCCCTAATATACTTCTCATCAATCGCGCTCTCTTTCAAAAATAGTTGACATGAAGTTTAAGAAGCTGTAAGCTCATACTGCGCTTGGTATTACAGATATTTCAGAGTTTGAGATCTGGCTTTGGGTTGGTCAGCTTAAATTTATTTATAAAACTGTATAATCTCCAAGATAACAATCGCAAATAGAGAAAGTACCTGATCTCAGCAATAGTAGAAGTAAGTTTAGTAAGTACCTGTTTAGGTAAATATATTTCTTACTTTGTTATTCTAAGTTGACTGTAAGTTCTATAATCGTTATAAAGTACTGGTGGTAGGTTCCTATGCAATCCGTCTAGGTTGGTTACCGCAGGACCATTTATTCTACCGGGAAGCGGTAGTATGGAAACATGACATGACATTCAATGACATTCATCACTCCCCCGCTGAGACCGGAAGTCGTAGTTACCGTGGAGAATTTATAAGGACAGGCGATTATGTGCAGTCCGGCGATGCGGTGAGACTGTGTCCAGATCTTCAGTGCGTCCAGACATATAGAGACAGTGTTGATGCCGCAGGATTCAACCTGAGGAGAGGTGCCGTCGTTGATAAGTGTAAGTTGGGTGAGTGACTAGTAAGCACGCGTTTTGCGAACAGTAATCTGGTGCTGTGATGGCTGCTGATAATGTTGCTACTGTGGTTGGGAGAAACTGGATGCATTGTTCATATCACGTCGAAGGAAGTTGGCTGCGTGTTGAGATCACGTCGGTGTCGGTGTATCAAGGAAAAGGGTAGCCCGCCAGATTGATAGTTTTAATCTGGGGAGGACGTCTCTTCCTGCTAGTAATATTTAGACGTTGTATATATAGTTCACATCTCAGAAACTTTCGTAGCGCGATTATGGATTGTATGAGAGCTTCTCACGTGGCGACATAGATGTCGCTTTCTGTGCTTAGGTCTGAATGGCACCGATAGCTAGTGTAATTACTGTGCATATGAGACATAAGAATTGATTTCTTATGGTGCCGAGCGCAGTGTGATGAAATACAAAACTGTTCAGACGGCACCGTATTTGTAATCGGTAGTCAGCAACGGTCACCTATTGTCGCAACGTGGCACGCGGGTGTAAAGTAAGAAAAAATGCATGCATAATAAATACCGATAGGTGTCCGACAGAGTAGAATAGCACCTACCACTTTCTTACCGAGGAGTCATAAGAGGCGACCAAGGTATTTTATGGAAAGCCTTTATTCGTGCCGAATAACACCGTAATTTGCAATGCTGTCACTGTACTGCTTGTGGGAACGCAATGGGGAGTAAGATTTTGACTCGTACTAAAATGGTGTCGAGGTGGTTTTCCACCCGTCACGTCTCGTTTTCCGCGAGTGCGAAAAGTCGACTATGTGAATGGCCTTGTCTACCTTTTATATTTTTTTTGTTTTTTTTTTTTATTGGATAAAGTGATGAAACGAGCAAAACGTTCACCTGATGGTAAGTGCAACGTCCGACCATAACAAATGTGTCACTCTGTACATCAGTTCTTAAGTCTTATACGAAATTACGTGTAGCCTAGTGGTTACACTAGCTCTCAGTGCCCTTCAGACCACTTCAGAATGCTTTAGATACTGATTTACGGCAAAATAACTGGCCCCGGGTACCTACCTACCTAGACGGATTCCTACATAGAATTCCTACCATCAATGGCGGTCGGCATATTTAACGCAGGTGAAACTGCGGGCGCGGCTAGTCTATATATAAAACAAACAAATGTTCCTTACGAGATCAAATTAAGCTAAACGAAGTTTAAGCGTTTATCTGAGTTCAATGCTAAAGTTTGCATTTCATCAACATAAAATGAACGCAGTAAAAGCTAAACGTGATTAATATTCAGAACACCCAATTTTCGACGTTCAACTACTACTAACTATCGGGTGAATGTCTTTCTCGTTTCGTCACCATAACAAATTAAAAAAAAAACACACGATTGCCATACTTGGTAACGTTCGGTTCTCGGCTTGTGGCTCTTTAAGGCCAGAAGTTTTATCCTAGACAATTGAAGAAATATGAATATTGACACATCGTTATTTGGAGTCATTAAGAATAAAAAACCGCTGTATCTGTTTGCAAAATTACGTAGGTTGAGTGATCAGAACACTGCGTACCAAACAAGAGCATCACTGTGTAAATCAGTTGTACGTTTACACTGTTCAGCTGCTTTTCGAGACAGCTTCAAATACAATGCGACAAAATGGGGCAGGAATAATCTGCCTCCACCATTACGAAACGTCCTGACTACAAATAATTTTAGGGTTATGTATAAGGCTTGGCTTCTAAACGTAGTAAAGCAAATGTAAATATATTTTATATTTTCTCTTATGTTTGTCGCAGTCTTTAATATCATTGATATTTACATGTTGATGTTCAATTTTACAAATATAATATAGCATTTTGCGTGGTTGGTTCGTGCGATTAAATAATATTTTTGTAATTATTTCTAAGTATATAGGTATCTAATTACTAAAAATATACTATATTAGTATTTTCTTATTTAAGTACGAGTAACGGCACACTACCCGTCCGTCTCATACTAACCGAGGTTTGCACTGAAAATCAGCGCGTACACCCTTTTGTTTTGTCATAGTGCAGCCATACCTTGGATAGTTTCATGTTTAGTTGTGTGTTTAGTTGCATGCATGTAAATAGATTTAGATTTCGTTTTCTCTTGACCAGATACCTTCCACCACTACAATACTACCACTAGGTAATATACACCACTGAAGTCGACTGGTCTGGTCGAATATATTACCCAGTGGTAGTATTGTAGTGTTGAAGGGCATGTGCTGGCGGTTCCCGGTGGCGGTATTAGTTTTCTTGTGTACGCTACTGAGGGAGGGCGGACGGTGCTCTTCAAAACTAGGTAATATACGCCACTTTATATTTTGCATGCGGATCTTAGCAAATTAACTTCCTCTCCTATATCATAATGGTATCCGCAAAGTAACGACTGATTTTACAACATTATTTTTAATTTTTACTCATTTCGTTTTAGTATGTTTGAATTGTGTTTTTAATTTTGGCTTTGCGTGTACTATTTTATGATATTCAAATAAACTTTATTTATTTAAAAAACATTTTTCAAATCGAATAAGATTTTTTTGAGATTAGCGCGTTGAAACGTACAAACTAGTTTTATTGTAGTAGTAAGAAGTAAGATTGTGTAAATGACCTACAGATAGGTTTTCCGCGTCGGGTCACTGTTTGTTTTGACTTTTAGTACTTAAACATTACTTGTGCGCTGTTGCAGTAGCTTAATAATATATAGCTTGTGGCACAACAGTGTACACATGCAAAGGTTCATCATGATTTTTTTTCATTGGATGCAGTGACGAAACGAGCAAAACGTTCACCCAATGGTAAGCGCAACGTCTGCCCAAAACAAATGCTGTGTCGTCCAGAACATCTCTGTATGCAGCACACTGCGCCCGTCATCCTGAAACATTAGTTCTTGAGCCTCATATAAAGTTCAGCTCAGTGATTATCTGTGAAATTTAGGCAATTAGCAGAATTTACAAAGCAAACTGTGTTAAAAAGTTGTTTGGGTGGTTTCGTAGCGCTTAGCGTTGTTCTGTCCGTGAATTTTTAAAATATCACTAGAAAAGTAATATTTTTATTGTTATGAAAACATGCAGCCATCTCTTTCACAATGTAGGACGATTAACTGGGTGTAAGTATAAATAATTGTCGGAGATCTAGTTGAGACTGAAACGGCGCTGCTGCAAGTTAGCAGAGACCAATTGCTTGGCAACCGCAACCAATTACGCAACACTCCGTTTAACGCCATATTGCTTCACGTCACTTACCGTTTCAGTAATTATTACTCCATTTGTAAAGAGCCGTGGTAGGTCAGGGGCTAGGCTGTCGCTTACAATTTCATAGTATGATGAAACGAGCAAAATCAAATTCTGTGTCACCCAGAAGATTTTTGTGTCACCCTGAGACATAGGTTCTTAAGTCTGATATGCCCAGTGATTACGCTGGCTCACAGTGCCCTTCAAACTGAAACAAAGTAATGTTTGCACTACAGCTTCACGGTAGAATAACTGGCCCTGTGGTGGTACCTATCTGGACGGAATCCCCTGCATAGGAAATGCCATGGTAGCTCAGGGGTCAGGCGCTCGCCTTCAAATTCATAGTAACCGGGAATCGACACGGTGCCGGCACCACTAAAATTGTTAATTGCAATTCTTAGTGTTGATTTACCACGTACTCGGCGGTGAAGGAAAACATCGTGAGTAAACCTGCATGTCAGAGAAATAAAAAATATTTCGAAGACATGTGCAGTCCGCCAACCCGCATTGGAGCAGCGTGGCGGATTCTTCCTAGCTCCAAAACCCTCTCAGAAATGAGAGGACGCCTGTGCTCAGCAGTGGTACATTTATAGGCTGAAACTTTACTTTACTTTTTACTTTTTTAAATAACTGAGTAGGTATATTACCGATTTTGGAAATAAGCTTACTAATCGTTTTTCGTTATAAAGATTTGTTTGTGCAAATTAAATAAGAAATATTTTTGAGCTGCAAAGACAGTGGGATTTTGATAAAGAGGGTCCCGGATTTGCAGCGATCCTTTCCTTGTTCAGTAGACAGAGAATCTTAGTATACGTTTATAAACGTTAAACTTATTCGTCTTGTGTAATTGTTGATACGGTTTATTTATTTATTTATTTAATCTTTATTTGCACACACAAACAATAGATGTAGAGAAAGGCGGACTTATTGCCGCAAGGCGTTCTTTACCAGTCTACTTTCGGGTCGAGCAGAGAAGATGTAGTGGATGTTAAGATGAAAAAAAATAACCTCAGTAATCTACAAAAAAATATTAAAATGTTAACAAAAAAACTATTCTGTAATATGTAATTATACTAACAAAATAATATTATTACATATACATATATACAAATAGCATACGGGTATAAAATAGATATACCCATATACCCAAACAATATAAATACATTCATGCATACACACGTACATATATGTAAAATATGACTAGTTTCCGAATTCAAGAAGAAAAGGAAATACATTTAGTAAAAGGGAAGTAGAAATTTATAACAAACAGTAGATAGAAAAAAACCTACTACGACAATTCAAGATGGTGGTTCCAGAGCAAGCTCTTAAAGTAAGTTTTGCTGGTGCTAATGCGAATGCTGTTTACCAATTCGTTCCAAATTCGGTAACGTTGTGGTAAAAGAAATATACAAGAAGCTGGTATAACAGAAAGGGACAAAAAGAATTATCTGTAACGCACGACCACTTTGGAATTTGTTAATGGGTTGAACATCCAAAATTATCTAGCTCATGTATTCAATATTTATATAAAACTTATATACTTACATTTAGAACATATTTCGGTAACATTATTAATATCCTTTATTTTTGTATATATTAAGCCCGTAATTATGACGTCCATGTGAAAACGGCAAAGCAGACCTTGATATTTGTTATGATTTTGTCCTGGCATATGATCTGACACAACTGGATAATTCGCCCATGAGAGGTGCATATGTGAAGAATCATATACCTTTCCTGATGGATCTCCTGCTAACCCCTCATTCGGACAGCAATTTGGTCTACGTAGATGCTACTCTGTGCTCATCAGAAAACTGCCTGATCCGCAGTACAGTGCCAATTATGTGTCCATTGCGGTCGCGATTTGCAAGCTACCGCCGTGTGGCACTACGAGTGGGTGAAATGAGGTATTTCTTTGCATCCTGGTATGCGCGCGGGTTTGCTTCTCGCTGGATGATCCCGGCATCGTTGCCGAATCGGTCTCTGATATGGTACTTCAGGGAATAGAACTCTTCGTTGCTCCAACTAGTAATATTTAGATGTTGGATATATAGTTAACTTTCATAGCACGATTATGGATAGATTTCGCTACACATCCATCCCCTCATGTAACGTAGTCATCTCAAGAACAAATCAAAACATACTACCTAGGTGCGACATATATCGCTCACTGGCTTATTGTACCAAAATAGTTAATTTAGAAAATCTATTCCACTGATAAGTGTCTGTCTGTGAATTCAAAATAAATGCCAAAATTTAAGTGAAGGCTAATAGCAGTTTACATATATGATACCTAATCATTAAATTACCGCTTTTGGATTATTGTCTGTCTGTGTGCCTATCTGTAAGTTTGTCTCCGAAACGGCTCAATGGATTTAGGAATGGATCAAAATTTTTGGGGTTTAAAACAGGAATTTTAACGTAGTCTGGAAAATACTAAATTCACTCACAGTGAAAAAATAAATTTGAATTTAAATACAAGGCACAAGTAACTAAAAAAAAGGCAGCACAAAAATGTGATTAATGGATTATCCATTCGTATGAATATCAGAAATAAAAGTAAAATCTTAATGCCAGGGTATACTATAGTCACAAATACATAATAATTACAACAACAGTTACAAATACATAATAATCGTTAACACAAAGAAGAGCTTAGATTTAAAAAAAAGGCATTAATAATTCGCCATATTTAACTGTAATGTCAGAAAAAAACCAAATCCATAACATTCATATTTTTTGTTTTTGAAATATTGCAAAAATCTGTGTGTAAAATTAATTTTGTTCTTTTTACAATATTAGCTTTATTTGTAATTCGTCTTCTTGAAAATAAATGAAAAAGGTAAAATATGTTTAATATCAAATTGAAAATCCTTTATTTATTAGAAAAATTAATTTAACATACAACTCGAAAGAGTTATTGGGTTTATAAATACAGCTTATTTAGCATTTGATAACGAATATAAGG
The DNA here is from genome assembly GCA_019845155.1 of Luehdorfia chinensis. Classification (NCBI taxonomy): domain Eukaryota; kingdom Metazoa; phylum Arthropoda; class Insecta; order Lepidoptera; family Papilionidae; genus Luehdorfia; species Luehdorfia chinensis. Next base: position 660,186 of record JAHVAK010000596.1, read on the forward strand.
AAGTATAGGGAAAAACGAAGTAATATACGTAATTAAATTTTTCCGGTTATTTCCCTTTTGGGAAATAATAAATCCGGATCAAAGCGTGCACAAAAGCTAAAGGAAATTTATTTAATCTTGAAAATCTGTCCGCAGTTGCCGGGAAATTATTCATTCACGTTTCATCTGAGTCAAAGCGGCCGCAAAGGTTAACCACGGGCAGTGGACAAAATTGGGTCCCAAATGAAATTCTTATTTCCAGTATTCATATAAATACGACAGTGATTCTAATTATAATCATTTATTATATGTTTATGTTAAAGAGTAAACTATAATATGCATTCAGCACTCGGCATATTTCATGTTTACTTTTACAAATTATATTTTATTATTCCTTTTCTATTTATGCAAAGTAGCCCTAGCCGAGAAGAGTAGAACAGCACCTATCTCTTTCCTACCGAGGTAACGACTTAGAGTGATAGGGACAACCTTCATTCAAAAAAAACAAAAACATTTTCGTTCTCGCGCTCTGGTGCAGAACGGACCTATTTCTGACCGCGCTCCATGCGCAATCAAGCTAACAGCTCGCATAAGTTATGGACAGCAGTCTGTAAAAGCGATTTGTCACAGTTGTGGATAGTGGCCAACACCCCCGTAGCGGTGTGTTTGGTTATACTTCGTACGTGCCTTCGCCGATCGTGTCCCTCGAAGTGGAAGTGTTGTGCTTCGTGGTGTTGTGCGAACGTGAAAGTTACGTGAGAGCGTTCCTGTATTGCGTCGGCTTGCTGGTGAAAACCGTGAGTAGAGTGCATACACACATCTCGCCTCAGAGGCGGCTTTGTATTTTTGTGCCCGCTTGTTGCACTAGGCAACAGCCAGGTACACACCCTCGCGCACCTAAGGCGTAAGGCATTAGGTGAAGTTAATTTTAGCACACACCTCCCTGCTAACGTAGGGAGAATTTTTTGCATTTGTGTACACACTGCCAAATCACCTGAGTGAAATGGCGACCAAGAGCGACATCGTATTAGCGCGGCTAGACGAATTTCTGCGCCTAGCGCACCCCGAGATCTGGGCCCAGTTTAGGTCATACCTATTGGAGTCTGACGACGTAGCAGCGGTCCGTCCGAACGCAATAATCCAGCCAAGGAGTCACGAACCAGCTTTCGACTCCGAAGGCCCGGCATCGCCGGCCTTAGAATCCGTCGTACCGACACCTGCGCACGATGACGCATCCGCACCTGTGTGCGAGACAATGGTAGGAGTAATCACCTGCCATAAAAAGACCGCGCCGACCGTGTCGGCACCGTCAGTTAAAAACGCACCTGTGGGCAATAAAACGCCCGCTAAGGGGTGCAATAAAACAACAGACACACCTGCGCTTCCCTTCCGAGAATCGCAATCCATTGTTGGGCCCGCGGCCCTTTCGGACGAGGGATCCGACATGGATTGCGAAGAATCCCGAAGTGCTCACTAAAGCGAAAAAACGCGCCGCGAAAGGGGACTCCGAGCCTAACTCGGATACCGCATCGCCGTCCGCTTCACGGAACCCGGCCAAGAAGGGCGTGTCAAACACACGCAAGACTATTGAAAAGTCTCTGCCCGCGCATCCCGCAGCCTAATTAAATAAAGCTCCTCCGCCGATAATCCTACAGGATAAGGCGAAATGGAACGACTTGTCATTGTGGATGACAAGCAAGAAAATTGTGTGCCCGAAGGCGCAGACGGCAGTGCAAGGTATCCGCGTATACCTAAGCACAGTCAGCGACTTCAGGGCCGTCACCAGCCATTTGCGTGGAAACAATATAAGTTTCCACACTTACTCGCTCGCGGAAGAACGTAGGCTCCGCGTAGTCATCAGGGGCCTGCCCAAGGAATTGGAGACTAGCCACATACTTAGTGACCTTAAGTCACAGAACATACCTGTGTTGGAGGTGCATCGGATGCATCACCCACACAATAAGAAGTCGTACGACCTGATCCTTGCCATACTGGAATTAACTCCAGAAGGCAAGCAGGTCTTTAACATTAAGACGATTTGCGGCCTTACAGGCCTTTCTATTGAGGCACCCCGCAACAGGGGCATCATTGGCCAGTGCCACAGATGCCAACTGTACGGACACTCTGCCCGAAATTGTTTCGCCCGCCCTCGTTGCGTAAAATGCCTCGGGGATCACGGCACCCAGGATTGCGCTCGCACGCCAGAAGCGCAAGAGCCCCCAAGCTGCATACTCTGCGGTGAGCTGGGACACCCCGCGAATTACCGCGGGTGTAACAGAGCGCCGAGGAGTACAAAGCGCAGGGGAGGCAAGAAGAACGGCCGTAGGAAGGGCCCCGGGGCCACACAGCCTCAAACACCCGCTCCTAAACAAACACCTAAGCCCGCGACTAAACCCGCGCCTAAACAAACGCCCGCGCCCGCTCCGGCCGCAGCGAAACCCGGTCCCGCTGACGGGACTACCGGGCAGAGCAAGAGCCAGAGCGCCGCGCCGGCGACGAACGCATGGACAAAACCGTTGCCCATGACGCAAAAGAGCGCAGCCGCCTCACGGCCCGCGCCTCAAATCGCAACGCCCAAAATACAGGGCTCGTCAAATTTCGCCGCAGATTTCTCGCTAATTTGCGGCTTCATGCGCAGCATAAATGTTGCCGAACTTTCGACTTTAGCACGCAAAATCCGCGAAGCAAAGTCTCCTCAAGACCGACTCATGGCTACCGTAGAGCACATGAACGTCATCGACGCGATTTGGACGTATCAATGCGCCTAAACATCACGCGCCGCGTCGAAAATAAAATTTTTAATTGTTACCAATGGCGTCCCATATAGGTAGGATTAAACCACGCTCTCTGACTGTCTCGTATTTTAACGCAAACGGTCTTAAGACGCAGTTAGTAGAAGTCGCGAATTTCCTTCGTGACCACGACATCGACGTTATGCTAGTGCAAGAGACTTTCTTAAAACCTAGTATGCGCGATCCAAAGATTGCCAATTACAAATGCATCCGAAATGACAGAGCGACCGCGAAATGCGGCACTCTGATCTACTATAAAAAGTCCTTGCACTGTATCGCGCTCGATACACCCGACTTAGTTAATATAGAAACTTCCGCGTGTAGGTTAGCAATGACCGGCCATAGGCCGCTTGTACTAGCATCAGTCTACCTCTCGCCATCCAAACAATTATTAGAATCAGACCTAAAATCCCTACTAGATTTAGGCCGTTCTGTTATTCTCGCCGGAGACTTGAACAGCAAGCACGGCAGTTGGAATTCCAACGCAAATAACACAAACGGTAATATACTGTACAGATTAGCGGAGAGCCATAACGTAAACGTTATAGCTCCCGAAACACCAACCAGAGTTCCGACGCAGTTAAATCAGCAGCCGGACACTCTCGATGTAGCCATTATTAAGGACGTGAACTTAGAAATAGACTCTATAGTTACGCTTCACGAACTTGAGTCGGACCACCGTCCGGTCATTTTTAAGCTGGGCCGGCCAAATGGTGAGGTCACACAGACCAAAACCATTGTGGACTGACGTACCCTCGGGGTCAAACTCGAGGCTACGAGCTCCCAGCACTTGGATGAAATACCAGATATTATCGACTCGCCAGAGGTAGCCTGTCGAGCGATAAAATCATTCTCAAGTCATCTCAAAACAGTCGTCGGAGAATCCTCCCGGACGGTTACGGTGTCGAGCGATCGACGCTGCAATCTACCGGCGGACCTCCGACGCCTGATTAGAGAAAAGAACCGTGCGGCCAAAGCGCACGACAGATATAGAACAGACGCGAATAGACTCAGACTGCGCCTCCTACAAAGGGATGTTAAAGAGCGCTTATCTGAGTACACTAAAGATAGCTGGGACACTATGCTTGGAGAAATCGAGCCGTCGCACACTGCCTACTGGCAGTTGGCACGATCTCTCAAAGCAGAGCCGGTCTCACCCATGCCGCCACTTATTAGATCGAACGACAACTCGCTCGCCTTCGACGACAGCGAAAAAGCCGAATGCCTTGCAGACAGTCTAGAGAGCCAATGCACTCCGTCTCTCGCGCCTGCGGATCCCGACCACCTGCAGCAGGTGGCCGCGGAACTCGAACGCAGGGCTGCCATACCACCAGTGGGCGAACCACTGACTCCAGTGACTCTCGACGAAGTCACGAAGATTGTTAAAAATCTTAAAAATCGATCCGTGCCCGGCCTCGATGGCATAAACAACAGGGTGATCAAATGTCTAACTACGCCGCTATTGTGTCTGTTAGTCAGTATTTTCAACGCGCTCCTCTCCAGCTGCTCCTTCCCGGACGACTGGAAGGAAGCGGACGTTATAGGTATTCCGAAGCCTCACAAGCCGAAGAACATCCCGTCCAATTATCGCCCAATAAGTCTCCTCAACTCGATGGCCAAGATTTATGAGCGAATAATCCTTAGTCGATTAAAAGACTACGTCCTTAATAATAACATCCTTCCAGACGAGCAGTTCGGCTTTCGCCCCGAACACTCGTGTACCCATCAAGTGCACTACGGACCACGCCTAACGGAGCACATATTAGAAAACTTTCACGACGGCCCTAAACCAGTAGGCACAGGGGCCTTATTTTTCGACGTCGCAAAGGCATTCGACAAAGTCTGGCACGACGGCTTGTATTACAAGTTGTATCACACAAAAGTGCCGGACAGACTCGTGAACATCATACGAGCCTTCTTGTCCAATCGCCTATTTCGCTTCCGGGTAGAGGGAACGCGCTCCTCAAGCCGCCCTCTCCGTGCGGGTGTCCCTCAGGGCTCCTGCCTCTCTCCACTCCTTTTCTCACTATACACTAGCGATATACCTAAAGACCCTAAAGTCAATCTTGCGCTTTTCGCAGATGACACGGCCCTGTATTATTCCGATAAGCACAAGGGCCGCATAACGATTCAGCTCCAAGCCGCAGCCGATCGCCTAGGCGAATGATTCCGGAAATGGAGAATAGAGGTTAACCCCGAGAAAAGTGTAGCAATATACTTCTCGAGGGGCACGCCTAAGCCAGCTAGACGTTACCACACAATCGGCAACAATCAGCTAGGCTCGATCACCCTGTTCGGACGCCCTATTCCCTGGGAAAAGAGCGTCAAATACCTCAGGGTCACGTTAGACGCAGCGATGTCGTTCGCTGAACATATAAAGAACGCGCGTAACAGGGCGGCTTTTATCGCAAGCCGCCTATATCCGTTAACTTGCTCTTCAAGCAAAATGTGCTTAAGACACAAACTTCGCCTTTACAAGACATGCATTAGACCCGTAATGTCCTATGCATGCGTCGCGTTCGCACACGCGACGGGCAATCATATAAAGAAATTGCAGACGGTGCAAAATAGATTCTTGCGAAGTGCCACCGGAGCCGGCTGGTACCAACGCAATGTCGACCTTCACAGCGACTGTGAAATGCCCGTACTCTCTGAACACTTCAGAGAAGTATCACGGCGGTTTTTCGAAAAAGCCGCGGTTCATCCAAACCCGCTGGTGGTTAAAGCAGCGAATTATCAATCTAATAAAAACGCGACCGAACGCAAACGTCGACCGCGAAATGTGCTAGACGACACGGACGTCTCAGCACTCCCTGACCACGATACGGTCAGCCACGATCCGAACAACACTGTACACACAGTTAATAGTTTCAACATCACACGCACAACGTCGCGCGACCGCCGTAGAGAGCGGCGCGCAGCTATCGTTAACAACACCGCGTACACCAGATACACCCGTGTTCCAGGGCGGTTCTCACCGCCCAGAGTTTCCGACACACAAGTCGACAGTCCGAACGGAGGCCCGCAGTCTCCCTCGGACGGTCATTAGATGACTTTATACAATAAATTTATGGAGATATTCACTGTAGCGCAAGCACGCTAGCGAACGCAACGGACCGAATTTAGATGTTTAGTAGGAGTCTTTCTATTTATGTATTTATGTTTGGGTCAAACCAAACCTGGCACGCGGGCCCCGGGCCCGCGAGCACAGCATCCGATGAAGCTGTAAAAGCCAAAAGGCTAACAGCGATCACTTAACCGAAAAAAAAAAAAAAAAACAACCTTCATTCGTGCAGATTAACACCATAATATGCAATGCTGTCACCATGCTGCTCGTAGGAACCCCCGTATTTTTTGACTCGTATCAAAATGGCTACATGTGTAACCTCTGCATGTCCCTAATAGGAAATAGGCGTGACTATATGCATGTATTTATGCAAAGTAAATTTTGATTTATAATCTGTTCATTGCATTGTGTTCCAGCTGCACTAACACGTCTAAAATATAGTACGTAAGTTTACATTTTTCTATGTGGTGTCTCAACTTGCTGATTAATTACGCTAAATTGTTAAAGTTGCTTCCAGTATAAAAAGTTGGCATAGCGATTCTGATTCTTAGTTCTTCTTCTGATGATTAGTGGTTTTTCTAGTTCAAAAAGTTAATTAAATCATATTAATGAATGAATATGTGTCTGACAGAGCAGAGAAGCACTTGCCTGTTTCCTGCCCAGGTGTCGTAATAGGCGACTATGGTATTGTACGGAAAACGTTTATTCGTGAAGAATAATACCATAATATGCAATGCCGTCTCTATACTGCTCGTGAGAACGAGTAAGAATTTTTGGCACGTTTTCCCGCGTGGGGCGAAAAGTTTACTACGGATGTGGTCTCTGCCTACCCCTTTAATTGGAAAAACTCAGTCAGAATTTCTTAATTCAAATTAGGCTAGTTTAAAGCTCTTCTGAACGTCGTAATCTATACCGGTTCGAGAAACAGAGCTACAAAAACCGTCAGGAAACTTTAGGATCACCTTCCATAATGTATAAATTACATAAAAATATCTATCACTAGTCCACTGCTGAACTTACGCCTCCTCACTGCCACAAAAGTTCGAAGCTCTCATTTTCGCCGTATTTTGCCATGGTTGCCACGCGCGGCAGGTGCGTCGCAGTTTTTTATTCAGATGTTCCAGGGAGATGCTGCTGCCCATCTTTTATCTCTGTGTCGACTTATACGTCAATCACGGGATGAGATAGGACCTGTTTTAATTAATACTTTTTATTCACAAACACGAAGAGAACTAAATATTACAATGGACCATTTATTATTTTTCAAAAGTAACATTGCTGTATGCTCATATATACAAAAACAATACAAATTTCATTTTTGGCAACGACAGACAAAAGCACCATTACGTCACAAAATAGCGCATATCGTACTATGGCGCGTCCGATATCAGCAACGGTCAGCTGTTGTCGCAACGTGGCACGCGGGTCTAAATAGCTTTGACGTTGCGTTTACCTTTTAAAATTCATTGCATTATATAGTTTGCTAAAATTATTTTTTTTAATAAAATGTAATATACAGTTAATAGAATCAGACGTTACTTTGCGGAAATCCATTATAGTAAAGGAAAGAAAGTTAATTTGCTAAGATCCGCATGCAAAATGTAAAATGGTGTGTATTACGACGAGTTGAGTTGAGTGACTCGGCGGTTGACAGTCGTAGAGTCAATATCACTTGATAATGCCTCGTTTTGAGGTGAAACACGTGTCGTGTTCTCGACTTCAGTGGTGTGTATTGCCTAGTGGTAGTGTTGTATTGGTGGCGGCTCCCGGTGGCGGTATTGGTATTCTTGTGCAAGCTGTTGTGGGAAGGCGGGCAGTGCTCTTCGTCGTCGTCGTCGTCGTCGTCGTCGTTTCAGCCTATCAATAGTCCACTGCTGAACATAGGCCTCCCCCACAGATTGCCACAAAAGTTTGTAGCTCTCGTTTTGGGGGGATATTGCCATAGTTGCCACGTTTGGCAGACGGGTTGGCAACCGCAGTTTATTTATTCAGATGTTCCAGCAAGACGCTGCTGCCCATCTCCTGGTTTACATTTTCCCTCTGTCAACTTTTACGACACCCACGGGATGAGATGGGGTGGTAGATTCTCTTAGGCCGCTACCACACGGCTCTCTTCAAAACTAGGTAATACACACCATTTTACATTTTGCATGCGGATCTTAGCAAATTAACTTTCTTTCCTTTACTAAAATGAAATATATAAATTCTCTAATGTAAAAAAATGCATGCCGATAGGTGTCCGGCAGAATAGAATAGCACCTACCTTTTTCTTACCGTGGTGTCGTAAGAGGCGACTAAGGTATTGTACGGACAGCCTTTATTCGTGCCTAATATCTCCATAATTTGCAATGCTGTCACTATACTACTCGTGGGAACGCAATGGAGAGTAAACATTTTCTGACACTGTTTTCCACCTGTCACGTCTCGTTTCCCGCGAGGGCGAAAAGTCGTCTATGTCAGTGGCATGTGTCTACCTTATATGGGAAAAAGGCGAGACTGTGTGTATGTAATCTAAGAAATTCAGATTTCATTTTTTAAATATCATTTTAGGGTTCCGGATCTCAAAAGGATGAAATCGAACTTTTATGAGATCACTTTATTGGCCATCTGTCTGTCTTCCAAGAACCTTTTTGTGAGGAACGCGTGAATGTATGAAGTAATAAAAATATTCACAGCACTAGTAGATGGAGAAATCCGAGAATCGTTAATTTATAACGTAATCTGCAGCTGGAGAATTTTTGTCGTATCTTTACACTAGACTAGACCAATGTTCAGTGCTTTCATAATTTAAGAACTCCAGTACTGTTGATTATTTTGGTGAACTATCTACATATAAGTTTGTAGGGTTCCCTCGGTGCGCTAATAAATCACGCACTTGTCCGGTTTTATTTTAAATCTACCTGTACGGAGAAGAAGCAGGTGACAGAAACTCCACCGGTATCCTCGTTTTTAGTTATTCCTTTATTATTAAAAATAATATGTAAATATATATAATAATTAATATTTAACTAGTAATACCCTTTTACCATGGGGGACCATGGTTCCCCCGTGACCATGGGTGCTGTAAAGCGCCCGAAACGTCGGGTTAAAAATAGTTATAAATTAAACGCGATAAAATTCGTAAAAAATAGTTTTATTTAAATGTGTAATATTCGCGTAAATAAAAGAAAACATTAGTAGTGCCAGGGTATGGCAGCAATCACCTCATATTCAGGGGTTAATAAAATCTATGTATTATATTATATTACTAGCGATCCGGGTAGATAGATGTTATAAAGATAAATTAGTACTTTATTTGGACAAAGAGTACAACAACAATTCCTTACACTAACATTTTTTGTAGCGACTATTCTCATCGGCGGCTCTGCAGCCGGTCAGATAAGATTACGTTATTTTACCAAAACAATGTTTTATTTATGGGAACATAAGCCATGAAATACAGCCAATATTTGATGTCGTGGAGCAAAATAAAACGACCGCTCTCGACCGCTGCGCAAAGGCAGCCGCGCACCTCTGGCAAATGATACCCAAGTCGCATGAAGACGGGCGGCGGCTCGGCGTTCGAGAGACACCGGGGCCGCTGTATTATTTAAAGAGCATTTTAAAGTTTTAAATAAAAGTAAATATATAATAAAAATTACTAACCACTATTCAATTGTTTCTAGTTTACACAAAATAATATATAGTTTACACAAATTAATAATAATATGTAGTTGAGTAATTAATAGATCTTAGTCTATTCCCGAGTAGCGCGGGTGAGCATAGGGCTGTTCGCGGCCATTTTCTTACATTTAGCATTTTTATACCTATCGTAACTTCTAAGCGATAGGTCCGATTCGAATAATTTAAAGAGGACTTTACATGTACATAATCAACCTTGTCTGTGAAACTATTTTGTAAGATAAGGATTTATATCATGATACGAATGTCATCATCTTTCGATTCTACCCGTGTTTTGATAGACTGATATGAACAAAAAGCGGTTATTGTGATTTAACTATAATAGTTAGACATATAGCCTCGCGGACTTTTTTGTGAGTAATGATAAGTGCTATGAAAATGTAGTACATTATTTTCTTTATCATTAATAGTTTTTGCAGCGCATGCCAAATAATGACTTTTATCAGTAAATTTTTGATAACTTGAGTTACATCATAGCGATTTTCGTCGGAATCTTGTTTTGTTTTTAAAAATTAAATGCAACTAATGTTAGTCGGTGATAATGTAGATGTATATAGGTGAAAGAATTTATAAAATCGGTTCAGTCGTTTTTGAGTTAAATCATTACAACCAAACATACAAAAAATCAAATCTTTCCTCTTTATAATATTACTTTAGATATCTGGTGGTAGAATTCCTATATTAGATTTCCGTCTAGGTAGGTACCACCCCAGGGCGAGTTATTCTGCCGTGAAGCAGTAGTGTGCAAGCATTACTGTGTTTCGGTTTAAAGGGCACTGAGAGCTAGCGTAATCATTCCCAATACGAGACCTAGGGCGAATTTCACCGATGAAAATAAACAAGTAGTTTAGAAAATTTGTAGTACTTTTTGTACGTTTTTATCTTATCTTACTGTAGTTAGATCTAAGCTCATGCTTGTCCAAACGCTTATTTTACCCATCATTGACTACGCAGATGTGTGATTTTTGGTCTGCGAAAGTATGACTATATTTCTCAATTCAGGTCTCAGCTAAATTGACTTACCATTCGACAAAGGCGCAATTCCAGGATACTGCTTGTTCTTTTCTCTATTTTAAATTATTTAGTTATTTATTTATTTAGCAGAGAATCATGAGAACATAAATAGTTAGTAGTTGGTCTCCGTTACAAGTGTGTATTTATTTTATTTTACCTGCATTTATATGTATACTGTATATATGTTTAATATGTATTTGTATATGTTTTTTGCATAGGTATATAATCAATCAATATACTCTTTATTGTACACCTATACAAAAATAAAGACTACGTGTATATATATATATATATATAAATATATATATATATATATATATATATATATATATATATATATATATATATATATATATATATATATATTGTACTTAATTATGAATTACTTAGGTATTTTTTGTTTCTTTTTCCTTCTTCTACTTGTCTTTATTGCTACACCTCATCAAAATCTCACCACTCCATTAGAAATACTGGGAGGAAATGCATAAAGGCATTAAGTCCGCCCTTTGTGTCCTTTTATTGTAAAGGAAGAAATACATTTTTAAAATAAATAAATATTATATATAGTTGAAAAGTTTGTATGTATGAACTCACTAATCTTAGAAATTAAGTCAGAATTTGAGTAACTTTTAGTTTTAGAGATGATATTGTATAACTTTTATTTCCATATATTTATTTTAAACAATTTATGGTCAATACAACATTATCAGTCCTTAGTGTTATAATGTTGAAGCAATTAATTGATTATTAATATAATTATATAATTAATTGCTTTGCGAAGGGTTATAATCGCTCGCAACACTAACGTAACACATATTGTCCTAACATAATATGGCATCTGAAAACGTTCAATTGTAATTTCGATAATGAATTATTTTGTCACTGCATTGCTCCTGTGGGTCGTAGGATCGACCTCTATCTATCTATATCTATCTCTATCTACACGGGACACATATTTGTATAGTTAAAGGTAGTTGTTTCGTGTCTGGGTATCAGTGGTGGTAGGATTCCTATGCAGGAGTCCGTCTAGGTAGGTACCACCCCAGGGCCAGTTATTCTACCGTGAAGCAGTAGTGTGCAAACATTACTGTGTTTCGTTTGAAGGGCACTGTGAGCTAGCGTAATCACTGGGCGTATGAGACATAAGAACCTATGTCTCAGAGTGATGGGCACAGTGTAGTGTCACACAGAAATTTTCTGGGTGGCATAGCATTTGGGCAGAAGTTGCACTTACCATAAGGTGAACGTTTTGCTCGTTTTATCTTTTTATGCAATAATAGTATATATATAGAATAATAATAGTACATGTACTGTGTATTTATGCCTGTAAAACGCACCCACGATACAAGAAAATTCTTAACGTGGTTGCCCTATACGTTTAAAAATCAGGTACAACGCGGTTAACGGTTGCATACGATTCAATCCAATGCAGCTTTACGATTTTGTTAATAAAGTTAATTGACTTCAATATTCGAATATATAGCTTCTAAATCATTAATTCAGTTAAAAAGTAAAATGACTATGTTTATAAATTTACTTACACCTTCATCTGTTTCATATTTTTTTTTCATTTTTTTTTACTTCTTCACGGCAGAATAACTCGCCCTGGGGTGGTACCTACCTAAACGGAAATCTAATATAGGAATCCTACCACCAGTTATCTAAAGTAATATTATAAAGAGGAAAGATTTGATTTTTTGTATGTTTGGTTGTAATGATTTAACTCAAAAACAACTGAACCGATTTTATAAATTCTTTCACCAATATACATCTACATTATCACCGACTAACATTAGTTGCATTTAATTTTTAAAAAAAAACGAGATTCCGACGAAAATCGCTATGATGTAATTCAAGTTATCAAAAATTTACTGATAAAAGTCATTATTTGGCGTGCGCTGCAAAAACGATTAATGATAAAGAAAATAATGTACTACATTTTCATAGCACTTATCATTACTCACAAAAAAGTCCGCGAGGCTATATGTCTAACTATTATAGTTAAATCACAATAACCGCTTTTTGTTCAAATCAGTCTATCAAAACACGGGTAGAATCGAAAGATGATGACATTCGTATCATGATATAAATCCTTATCTTACAAAATAGTTTCACAGACAAGGTTGATTATGTACATGTAAAGTCCTCTTTAAATTATTCGAATCGGACCTATCGCTTAGAAGTTACGATAGGTATAAAAATGCTAAATGTAAGAAAATGGCCGCGAACAGCCCTATGCTCACCCGCGCTACTCGGGAATAGACTAAGATCTATTAATTACTCAACTACATATTATTATTAATTTGTGTAAACTATATATTATTTTGTGTAAACTAGAAACAATTGAATAGTGGTTAGTAATTTTTATTATATATTTACTTTTATTTAAAACTTTAAAATGCTCTTTAAATAATACAGCGGCCCCGGTGTCTCTCGAACGCCGAGCCGCCGCCCGTCTTCATGCGACTTGGGTATCATTTGCCAGAGGTGCGCGGCTGCCTTTGCGCAGCGGTCGAGAGCGGTCGTTTTATTTTGCTCCACGACATCAAATATTGGCTGTATTTCATGGCTTATGTTCCCATAAATAAAACATTGTTTTGGTAAAATAACGTAATCTTATCTGACCGGCTGCAGAGCCGCCGATGAGAATAGTCGCTACAAAAAATGTTAGTGTAAGGAATTGTTGTTGTACTCTTTGTCCAAATAAAGTACTAATTTATCTTTATAACATCTATCTACCCGGATCGCTAGTAATATAATATAATACATAGATTTTATTAACCCCTGAATATGAGGTGATTGCTGCCATACCCTGGCACTACTAATGTTTTCTTTTATTTACGCGAATATTACACATTTAAATAAAACTATTTTTTACGAATTTTATCGCGTTTAATTTATAACTATTTTTAACCCGACGTTTCGGGCGCTTTACAGCACCCATGGTCACGGGGGAACCATGGTCCCCCATGGTAAAAGGGTATTACTAGTTAAATATTAATTATTATATATATTTACATATTATTTTTAATAATAAAGGAATAACTAAAAACGAGGATACCGGTGGAGTTTCTGTCACCTGCTTCTTCTCCGTACAGGTAGATTTAAAATAAAACCGGACAAGTGCGTGATTTATTAGCGCACCGAGGGAACCCTACAAACTTATATGTAGATAGTTCACCAAAATAATCAACAGTACTGGAGTTCTTAAATTATGAAAGCACTGAACATTGGTCTAGTCTAGTGTAAAGATACGACAAACATTCTCCAGCTGCAGATTACGTTATAAATTAACGATTCTCGGATTTCTCCATCTACTAGTGCTGTGAATATTTTTATTACTTCATACATTCACGCGTTCCTCACAAAAAGGTTCTTGGAAGACAGACAGATGGCCAATAAAGTGATCTCATAAAAGTTCGATTTCATCCTTTTGAGATCCGGAACCCTAAAATGATATTTAAAAAATGAAATCTGAATTTCTTAGATTACATACACACAGTCTCGCCTTTTTCCCATATAAGGTAGACACATGCCACTGACATAGACGACTTTTCGCCCTCGCGGGAAACGAGACGTGACAGGTGGAAAACAGTGTCAGAAAATGTTTACTCTCCATTGCGTTCCCACGAGTAGTATAGTGACAGCATTGCAAATTATGGAGATATTAGGCACGAATAAAGGCTGTCCGTACAATACCTTAGTCGCCTCTTACGACACCACGGTAAGAAAAAGGTAGGTGCTATTCTATTCTGCCGGACACCTATCGGCATGCATTTTTTTACATTAGAGAATTTATATATTTCATTTTAGTAAAGGAAAGAAAGTTAATTTGCTAAGATCCGCATGCAAAATGTAAAATGGTGTGTATTACCTAGTTTTGAAGAGAGCCGTGTGGTAGCGGCCTAAGAGAATCTACCACCCCATCTCATCCCGTGGGTGTCGTAAAAGTTGACAGAGGGAAAATGTAAACCAGGAGATGGGCAGCAGCGTCTTGCTGGAACATCTGAATAAATAAACTGCGGTTGCCAACCCGTCTGCCAAACGTGGCAACTATGGCAATATCCCCCCAAAACGAGAGCTACAAACTTTTGTGGCAATCTGTGGGGGAGGCCTATGTTCAGCAGTGGACTATTGATAGGCTGAAACGACGACGACGACGACGACGACGACGAAGAGCACTGCCCGCCTTCCCACAACAGCTTGCACAAGAATACCAATACCGCCACCGGGAGCCGCCACCAATACAACACTACCACTAGGCAATACACACCACTGAAGTCGAGAACACGACACGTGTTTCACCTCAAAACGAGGCATTATCAAGTGATATTGACTCTACGACTGTCAACCGCCGAGTCACTCAACTCAACTCGTCGTAATACACACCATTTTACATTTTGCATGCGGATCTTAGCAAATTAACTTTCTTTCCTTTACTATAATGGATTTCCGCAAAGTAACGTCTGATTCTATTAACTGTATATTACATTTTATTAAAAAAAATAATTTTAGCAAACTATATAATGCAATGAATTTTAAAAGGTAAACGCAACGTCAAAGCTATTTAGACCCGCGTGCCACGTTGCGACAATAGCTGACCGTTGCTGATATCGGACGCGCCATAGTACGATATGCGCTATTTTGTGACGTAATGGTGCTTTTGTCTGTCGTTGCCAAAAATGAAATTTGTATTGTTTTTGTATATATGAGCACACAGCAATGTTACTTTTGAAAAATAATAAATAGTCCATTGTAATATTTAGTTCTCTTCGTGTTTGTGAATAAAAAGTATTAATTAAAACAGGTCCTATCTCATCCCGTGATTGACGTATAAGTCGACACAGAGATAAAAGATGGGCAGCAGCATCTCCCTGGAACATCTGAATAAAAAACTGCGACGCACCTGCCGCGTGGCAACCATGGCAAAATACGGCGAAAATGAGAGCTTCGAACTTTTGTGGCAGTGAGGAGGCGTAAGTTCAGCAGTGGACTAGTGATAGATATTTTTATGTAATTTATACATTATGGAAGGTGATCCTAAAGTTTCCTGACGGTTTTTGTAGCTCTGTTTCTCGAACCGGTATAGATTACGACGTTCAGAAGAGCTTTAAACTAGCCTAATTTGAATTAAGAAATTCTGACTGAGTTTTTCCAATTAAAGGGGTAGGCAGAGACCACATCCGTAGTAAACTTTTCGCCCCACGCGGGAAACGTGCCAAAAATTCTTACTCGTTCTCACGAGCAGTATAGTGACGGCATTGCATATTATGGTATTATTCTTCACGAATAAACGTTTTCCGTACAATACCATAGTCGCCTATTACGACACCTGGGCAGGAAACAGGCAAGTGCTTCTCTGCTCTGTCAGACACATATTCATTCATTAATATGATTTAATTAACTTTTTGAACTAGAAAAACCACTAATCATCAGAAGAAGAACTAAGAATCAGAATCGCTATGCCAACTTTTTATACTGGAAGCAACTTTAACAATTTAGCGTAATTAATCAGCAAGTTGAGACACCACATAGAAAAATGTAAACTTACGCACTATATTTTAGACGTGTTAGTGCAGCTGGAACACAATGCAATGAACAGATTATAAATCAAAATTTACTTTGCATAAATACATGCATATAGTCACGCCTATTTCCTATTAGGGGCAGGCAGAGGTTACACATGTAGCCATTTTGATACGAGTCAAAAAAATACGGGCGTTCCTACGAGCAGCATGGTGACAGCATTGCATATTAGGGTGTTAATCTGCAACAATGAAGGTTGTCCCTACCACTCTAAGTCGTTACTACGGTAGGAAAGAGATAGGTGCTGTTCTACTATTCTCGGCTAGGGCTACTTTGCATAAATAGAAAAGGAATAATAAAATATAATTTGTAAAAGTAAACAAGAAATATGCCGAGTGCTGAATGCATATTATAGTTTACTCATTAACATAAACATATAATAAATGGTTATAATTAGAATCACTGTCGTAATTATATGAATACTGGAAATAAGAATTTCATTTGGGACCCAATTTTGTCCACTGCCCGTGGTTAACCATTGCGGCCGCTTTGACTCAGATGAAACGTGAATGAATAATTTCCCGGCAACTGCGGACAGATTTTCAAGATTAAATAAATTTCCATTAGCTTTTGTGCACGCTTTGATCCGGATATATTATTTCCCAAAAGGGAAATAACCGGAAAAATTTAATTATTTATATTACTTCGTTTTCCCCTATACTTCCTTATATTCGTTATCAAATGCTAAATAAGCTGTATTTATAAACCCAATAACTCTTTCGAGTTGTATGTTAAATTAATTTTTCTAATAAATAAAGGATTTTCAATTTGATATTAAACATATTTTACCTTTTCATTTATTTTCAAGAAGACAAACTACAAATAAAGCTAATATTGTAAAAAGAACAAAATTAATTATACACACAGATTTTTGCAATATTTCAAAAACAAAAAATATGAATGTTATGGATTTGGTTTTTTTCTGACATTACAGTTAAATATGGCGAATTATTAATTCCCTTTTTTTTTTAAATCTAACCTCTTCTTTGTGTTAACGATTATTATGTATTTGTAACTGTTGTTGTAATTATTATGTATTTGTGACTATAGTATACTCTGGCATTAAGATTTTACTTTTATTTCTGATATTCATACGAATGGATAATCCATTAATCACATTTTTGTGCTGCCTTTTTTTTAGTTACTTGTGCCTTGTATTTAAATTCAAATTTATTTTTTCACTGTGAGTGAATTTAGTATTTTCCAGACAACGTTAAAATTACTGTTTTAAACCCCAAAAATTTTTATCCATTCCTAAATCCATTGAGCCGTTTCGGAGCACATTCGAGACAAACTTACAGATAGGCACACAGACAGACAATAATCTAAAAGCGGTAATTTAATGATTAGGTATCATATATGTAAACTGCTATTAGCCTTCACTTAAATTTTGGCATTTATTTTGAATTCACAGACAGACACTTATCAGTGGAATAGATTTTATAAATTAACTATTTTGGTACAATAAGCCAGTGAGCAATATATGTCGCACCTAGGTAGTATGTTTTGATTTGTTCTTGAGATGACTACGTTACATGAAAATATCTTAGATTTAAATACCGGACCCATGTTTTAGAGGGGATGGATGTGTAGCGACATCTATCCATAATCGCGCTATGAAAGTTTTCAGTGATGCGAACTATATATACAACATCTAAATATTACTAGTTGGAGCAACGAAGAGTTCTATTCCCTGAAGTACCATATCAGAGACCGATTCGGCAACGACGCCGGGATCATCCAGCGAGAAGCAAACCCGCGCGCATACCAGGATACAAATAAATACACCATTTCACCCACTCGTAGTGCCACACGGCGGTAGCTTGTAAATCGCGACCGCAATGGACACATAATAAGCACTATACTGCGGATCAGGCAGTTTTCTGATGAGCGCAGAGGAGCATCTACGTAGACCAAATTGCTGTCTGAATGAGAGGTCAGCAGAAGATCCATCAGGAAAGGTATATGATTCTTCACATATGCACCTCTCATGGGCGAATTATCCAGTTGTGTCAGATCATATGCCAGGACAAAATCATAACAAATATCAAGGTCTGCTTTGCCGTCTTCACATGGGCGTCATCATTACGGGTCGGTTCGCCCTTAATATATACAAAAATAAAGGATATTAATAATGTTACCGAAATATGTTCTAAATGTAAGTATATTAGTTTTATATAAATATTGAATACATGAGCTAGATAATTTTGGATGTTCAAACCATTAACAAATTCCAAAGTGGTCGTGCGTTACAGATAATTCCGTGAAAATCGCCATGTAGTGGAATGCCCACAGATTTTTCGCACATATTTTAAGGACCTAAACGGAATGTTAAGTACACTAAAGTAAAATCTTACAATTATACAATATTTTTCCTAATTTTTTAATTTCATATGATTACATAAGAAAAAGAGAAAAAAAAAGAAGATGCATCATTAAATTTATTCAAGAACATGATCTCATGTATGTATTAGTTATACTGCCTTAAAGCATTAGTATGAAAACATTACTATGTTTCGATCTGAATCTGATCTGATCTGTTGCGCCAAAACTTTTCTGTTCATGACACCGATCTCAATCAGCTTAATCAGCATTTTTCTTCTTCGTCTTGCATTGATAACGCAGCAAAAGCTAACACTCTGAATTTCCTTTCAAACACTTCCACTCCTAATACTCCCGCTTTTAATTTTAGTCAATTTGACAATCGTGATGTTAAGAGAACCATACTGTCCATCCATTCGAACTCTGTTGGTGGCGATTGCATTAGTCGTAAAATGGTTATTCCACTCCTGGATCTCCTTACCCCTGTAATTACTTCCATTCTTAACAACTCAGTGAAAACCGCTTCTTTTCATTCGGCTTGGAAAGATGCTAACGTGATCCCTCTCCCGAAAAAGACAAATCCGTCCAGTTTCTCCGATTACCGGCCTATTTCTCTACTTCCATTCCTATCTAAAGTTCTCGAACGCCTCGACCACAAGCAACTAAGTTCCTACCTTGTGCAACACAATCTCCTCAATCCTTTGCAATCCGGATTTCGTCCTGGCCATAGCACGACTACAGCACTCCTACAAGTTACCGACGACATTCGTTATGGCATGGAAAACCAAAAGCTTACTATACTGACTTTGCTTGACTTCAGCAATGCATTTAATACTGTGGATTTTGACGTATTTTTGGATATTTTGCGTTCTCTCAACATATCTCCGATTGTAGTTGATTGGTTTCGTAGTTACTTATTTGGTCGCCGACAACGTATTCAGGTACACGATGTTTTCTCTTCCTGGACTACTACTGTTGCCGGCGTTCCACAAGGTGGCGTGTTGTCTCCTCTATTGTTTGCAATTTTCATTAATACTATTAGTCATCACTTGTCTTCTTCTTACCACTTGTACGCTGACGACCTCCAGATTTATTTCCAAACTTCTCTGGAAAACCTGCCAAAAGCAATTGAAAGCACTAATTCTGATTTGACTTGTATTTCGAATTGGAGTAAAGCATATGGCTTAACTATTAATCCGACGAAAACTAAAGCCATTATCATTGGGAGTTCTAGATTAGCTGCTAAAATCGACTGGTCTAGTCTACCACCAATTATTCTCAACGATACTGTTATCCCATACAGTAATAAGGTGAAGAATCTGGGAATATATTTTGATGCCTGTCTGACATGGACTCCACAGATAAATGAGACTAGTAGGAAAATGTTCTCTGCTCTAGGCTCTCTACGACGACTACGTAATTTCCTCCCCACTGCTACTAAAGTTGCGCTCGCTCATTCATTACTTCTGCCCATCCTTGATTATGCTGATATTTGCTATCTTGACATTACCGAAGTGCAGCTTGATAAACTTGAGCAAATTCAAAATTCGTGCCTACGATTCATATTTGGGCTTCGCAAATATGATCATGTTTCCGATTTTCGTAAACAGCTCAAGTGGCTGCCAATCCGACTTCGCAGGAATACTCATATTCTTTCTGCTTTGTACTGCGTGCTGTTCAATCCCTGCACTCCTAAATACTTGAAAGACCGCTTTCAGTATATTTCCCTCTCCCATGAACGGTTCCTTCGTTCTTCTGTCAATCTCTCCCTCCAAACTCCTATGCATTCCTCCTCTTTCTTCAAGAAATCTTTTACGGTCACAGCTGTGCGATTATGGAATTCCTTACCCCTACACATTCGACAAGCTAAGTCCCTTTGTTCCTTTAAAAAACTCGTAAAAGCTCATTTCTTGGAACTATGATTTTATGCTTCCCTTTTCCCGAACTGTCTATTGCTTTTATCTTCGAATGCCTTCATCATGTGCTTTACATTAATTAATGTACACCCCCCTCCGCTCCCTTCTTAATCACAACAATTCTGTTTACAATGGTTGTCTGGAAGAAATCGCTTTCTGAGCGATAAGACCGCCTATTGTACATATTGTTACACTTTTGTTATTTTTGTGCTTTGTTTTTGGTGTGCAATAAAGAATATATTGATTGATTGATTAATTGATGACGGGCGCAGTGTGGTGCCACACAGAAATATTCTGTGTGGCGCGGGTGAATGTTTTGCTCTTCTCGTCACTTCATTCATCACAAAAAATATATAATCTTAGATAGTTTCTAATAAGAAAGCATGATAACTTTTTCATACCCAACTCGGTATTAACAATATACGAGTATCTAATTATAAAGTACATATACACATACATACAGTCACACCTCTTTTCCATTGGGGTAGGCAAAATCCACATCTTTTGACTTGCTACGATCATGACACACATTTTTCTATTTTTTTGAATTATTATAAGTTTGGTGGCTCAAAGAAGATCTTTTTATATTTTAAGGTCACAAATCTTCGCCCCCTTAACAATAGTCTAGGCAGCAATAGCCTATCCAGCACTAGCTGACGGAAATGTTTTGCTTTTGAATAGTAGTATTCTTGGGTACGTTGATTTTCTCAGACGTTTTCCTTCAACGTTTCCTTCCCTCAAGTTTATGTACAGAGAAAATATATGTGTTTGCGAGCTTCGCCACCTAATCTTAAATCATTTTCCGAAACGTTGTTTTATCTCTCATCATTTAAGCTTTGATAAGATAAACGTGCGCGTAATATTAAAAAAATAAGCAGTATTTATATCTTATTATAAGTTTCTACCTCGAAACAGCAAACGAATTTATGACATTGCAATTTAACAGACAAGAAATGAAATGACATTAGTTATCTTATGAATTTATCATTCAGAATTATACCAACGTGGAAGTGTATCATGATATTGGATTATTTACTTTTAGACTGGCCATTAAACAAAGGAGTAGAATTTCTAAATATTTAAAACTAATTCATTATTATAACATCAATCAAAATGTATTACAGTTTTGCCATATAACTATATAATAAATAGATATAAAAATTCTTCCTTAGCTTTTTAATTGAAAGATTTTTGTTATAATATTGACATGTGTACTGTGCATATGGTATGTAATTCTCTGTCTTACACGATCCGTTTGTCCCTGAATATTTAAAATGCAAATTTCAGCGTCAGGGCGATTCCCATGAACGTTGTCCCCGTTCTGCGTATAATTCTAATTTTTTGTCCATTTCTGTCATACCAGCTTCTTGTATATTTCTTTTACCACAACGTTGCCGAATTCGGAACGAATTGGTAAACAGCATTCGCATAAGCACCAGCAAAACTTACTTTAAGAGCTTGCTCTGGAACCACCATCTTGAATTGTCGTAGTAGGTTTTTTTTCTTTCTACTGTTTGTTATAAATTTCTACTTCTCTTTTACTAAATGTATTTGCTTTTCTTCTTGAATTCGGAAACTAGTCATATTTTACATATATGTACGTGTGTATGCATGAATGTATGAATATTGTTTGGGTATATGCGTATATCTATTTTATACCCGTATGTTATTTTGTATATATGTATATGTAATAATATTATTTTGTTAGTATAATTACATATTACAGAATAGTTTTTTTGTTAACATTTTAATACTTTTTTGTAGGTTACTGAGGTTATTTTTTTTTTCATCTTAACATCCACTACATCTTCTCTGCTCGACCCGAAAGTAGACTGGTAAAGAACTCCTTGCGGCAATAAGTCCGCCTTTCTCTACATCTATTGTTTCTGTGTGCAAATAAAGATTAAATAAATAAATAAATAAACCGTATCAACAATTACACAAGACGAATAAGTTTAACGTTTATAATCGTATACTAAGATTCTCTGTCTACTGAACAAGGAAAGGATCGCTGCAAATCCGGGACCCTCGTTATCAAAATCCCACCGTCTTTGCAGCTCCACAATATATATTATTTTATTTGCACAAACAAATCTTTATAACGAAAAACGATTAGTAAGCTTATTTCCAAAATCGGTAATATACCTACTTAGTTATTTAAAAAAAGTAAAAAGTAAAGTAAAGTTTCAGCCTATAAATGTACCACTGCTGAGCACAGGCGTCCTCTCATTTCTGAGAGGGTTTTGGAGCTAGGAAGAATCCGCCACGCTGCTCCAATGCGGGTTGGCGGACTGCACATGTCTTCGAAATATTTTTTATTTCTCTGACATGCAGGTTTACTCACGATGTTTTCCTTCACCGCCGAGCACGTGGTAAATCAGCACTAAGAATTGCAATTAACAATTTTAGTGGTGCCGGCACCGGGTCGATTCCCGGTTACTATGAAATTGAAGGCGAGCGCCTGACCCTTGAGCTACCATGGCAGGCATGGCATTTCCTATGCAGGATTCCGTCCAGATAGGTACCACCACAGGGCCAGTTATTCTACCGTGAAGCAGTAGTGCAAACATTACTTTGTTTCAGTTTGAAGGGGACTGTGAGCCAGCGTAATCACTGGGCATATCAGACTTAAGAACCTATGTCTCAGGGTGACACACAAAAATCATCTGGGTGACACAGCATTTGGTTTTGCTCGTTTCATTATACTATGAAATTGTAAGCGACAGCCTAGCCCCTAACCTACCACGGCTCTTTACAAATGGAGTAATAATTACTGAAACGGTAAGTGAAGTGAAGCAATATGGCGTTAAACGGAGTGTTGCGTAATTGGTTGCGGTTGCCAAGTAATTGGTCCCTGCTAACTTGCAGCAGCGCCGTTTCAGACTCAACTAGATCTCCGACAATTATTTATACTTACACCCAGTTAATCGTCCTACATTGTGAAAGAGATGGCTGCATGTTTTCATAACAATAAAAATATTACTTTTCTAGTGACATTTTAAAAATTCACGGACAGAACAACGCTAAGCGCTACGAAACCACCCAAACAACTTTTTAACACAGTTTGCTTTGTAAATTCTGCTAATTGCCTAAATTTCACAGATAATCACTGAGCTGAACTTTATATGAGGCTCAAGAACTAATGTTTCAGGATGACGGGCGCAGTGTGCTGCATACAGAGATGTTCCGGACGACACAGCATTTGTTTTGGGCAGATGTTGCGCTTACCATTGGGTCAACGTTTTGCTCGTTTCGTCACTGCATCCAATGAAAAAAAATCATGATGAACCTTTGCATGTGTACACTGTTGTGCCACAAGCTATATATTATTAAGCTACTGCAATAGCGCACAAGTAATGTTTAAGTACTAAAAGTCAAAACAAACAGTGACCCGACGCGGAAAACCTCTGTAGGTTATTTACACAATCTTACTTCTTACTACTACAATAAAACTAGTTTGTACGTTTCAACGCGCTAATCTCAAAAAAATCTTATTCGATTTGAAAAATGTTTTTTTAAATAAATAAAGTTTATTTGAATATCATAAAATAGTACGTTTATGATAGTCAAAATTAAAACGAAATGAGTAAAAATTGAAAATAATGTTGTAAATAAAATCAGGCGTTACTTTGCGGATACCGTTATGATGTAGAAAAGGAAGTCAATTTGCTAAGATCCGCATGCAAAATATAAAGTGGCGTATATTATCTAGTTTTGAAGAGCACCGCCCGCCCTCCCTCAGTAGCGTACACAAGAAAACTAATACCGCCACCGGGAACCGCCAGCACATACCCTTCAACACTACAATACTACCACTGGGTAATATACTCGACCAGACCAGTCGACTTCAGTGGTGTATATTACCTAGTGGTAGTATTGTAGTGGTGGAAGGTATCTGGTCAAGAGAAAACGAAATCTAAATCTATTTACATACATACGAGTACAACTAAACACACAACTAAACATGAAACTATCCAAGGTATGCCTGCACTATGACAAAACAAAAGGGTGTACACGCTGATTTTCAGTGCAAACCTCGGTTAGTATGAGACGGGTAGTGTGCCGTTACTCGTACTTAAATAAGAAAATACTAATATAGTATATTTTTAGTAATTAGATACCTATATACTTAGAAATAATTATAAAAATATTATTTAATCGCACGAACCAACCACGCAAAATGCTATATTATATTTGTAAAATTGAACATCAACATGTAAATATCAATGATATTAAAGACTGCGACATACATAATAGAAAATATAAAATATATTTACTACTATATGCTTTACTACGTACTATATTTATGCTTTACTACGTTTAGAAGCCAAGCCTTATACATAACCCTAAAATTATTTGTAGTCAGGACGTTTCGTAATGGTGAAGGCAGATTATTTCTGCCCCATTTTGTCGCATTGTATTTGAAGTTGTCTCGAAAAGCAGCTGAACAGTGTAAAGATGCAACTGATTTATACAGTGATGCTCTTGTTTGGTAAGCAGTGTTCTGATCACTCAACCTACGTAATTTTGCAAACAGATACAGCGGTTTTTTATTCTTAATGCCTCCAAATAACGATGTGACAATATTCATATTTCGTCAATTGTCTAGGATAAAACTTCTGGCCTTAAAGAGCCACAAGCCGAGAACCGAACGTTACCAAGTATGGCAATCATGTGTTTTTTTTAATTTGTTATGGTGACGAAACGAGAAAGACATTCACCCGATAGTAAGTGCAATGTCTGCCCATAACAAATGTGTCACTCAGAAAATTTCTGTATCTATACATCTCTGTACATCAGTTCTTAAGTCTTATACGAGTATGCCTAGTGGTTACACTAGCTCTCAGTGCCCTTCAGACCACTTCAGAATGCTTTAGATACTGATTTACGGCAGAATAACTGGCCCCGGGTACCTACCTACCTAGACGGATTCCTACATAAGAATCCTACCATCAATGGCGGTCGGCATCAATACATTCGCACCGATGTTCTCTCACGAGACAGACGTGCCACATTATTAGAGCGAAAACGGCTTCTCTCGCGTTATTAGTTCCCGGCCTGGAGGCGTGCGTCTCTGGCGGATTCAGCTCGTTTAGGCGGTCGTCTCCGACGACTGTGCTCTTCGGGCCCCGCTTAAGCGGGCCCCCGTCCATCGTGTAGGAGGATAGCGGGCTCATTTCGCGACGTTTTCAACGTCGCCGCTACAGGTTTGTACATAGTGGCATATTAGGTACACTAACACAAGTAGTGCCAACAACACACCTCCCTGCCGCGCGGCAGGGAGTCACGAGCTAAAATAATCTCATTCGTGACGTAAATTCTTCCCCGGTCCTCGTTATGGACAAGGTGGAAGCCGCGCAGACGGAACTTCGTCGCCTCCTGGTTACGAAGTACCCCGAAATAAACCCGGAGGCGCTAGTAATTCTTCGCCCTCTATCTCCGATCGCCGTCGGTGAAAAACCGTTGGCCCCCCGCGCCGCCGCGTCCCCCGCGACCGCCGCCGCGCTCGAAAAACGGCCGTTAGGCCCCCCCGGCCCCTCAGGCCCCTCAGCCCCCTCCGGGCAAAAACCGTTAGGCCCCTCCGGCCCCGCAGTCGTCGCAGGCCCCTCTGGCCTCGCCAAATCGACGCCGTTGCCGGTCGCGTCCTACGTCGCGCGATCCGCCGCCTTTCTCTTGGCGCGACCCGCCGCAATCGCCAGACGACGTTGTGATGCAAGCGATGCACTCCGCGCAGTCGTCGCGCGCATCATCGCGTGCTTCATCGGTAGAGAGTCACCACTCCGACGAATACTACAGGTCGGACCAAGAGAGCTATTGCTCCTCTCCAACTCCCTCCACGGAGCCAGAAATGGCCGCCCCCGGAGACGATGGCTTCACCACCGTCACCGGTCGCAAGGTGGCCGCCGCGATGCCGCCTCCGCGCCCGAAAATATCCGCCAAAAAGGCGACGCGCCCTGTCCCGATGGACACCTCCGCGCCCTCCCGAGAGGCCGGAGCCCCCCGCGCCCCTAAGGCGCCGCCTCCTGTAGTAATACGGGATACGGCTGCCTGGGGCAGCATTTCGAAAGCGCTCGACGAAAAGCGCATAATTTTCACGCGTGCTAGGCCGATCGCAAACGGCATTAGTGTCACGGTGCCGACACCGACAGACCATCGCGCTCTGACGAAATGGTTAGCCGACAGAAAGATCGGCTACCATACATACGCACTCGAGGGGGAACGCATCCTCCGAGTAGTTATCCGCGGCGTCCCGAAAGACATCGAGACGCAACTCATTTTAGAGGACCTTAAGTCCAAAGGCCTCCCCGCTTTACAAGTACATCGCATGACTAACATGCGAACTAAGGCGCCGTACAACCTAGTGCTCGTGCACTTAGAGTTGTCGGACGACGGAAAAAAGATTTTTGACATACCTAGTGTATGCAATCTCTCTGGCATCGTTGTCGAGGCACCGCGTAAGCGGTCCTCGCCTAGCCAGTGCCACCGCTGCCAACTTTATGGCCATTTCGCGCGCAACTGCTTCGCGAATCCCCGTTGCGTTAAATGCGTCGGGAGACACGTAACAGCGGAGTGCAGTCGCGATCCAAATACCGCGGATCCCCCTACCTGCGTGTTGTGTGGGACGGTGGGCCACCCTGCGAACTATCGCGGGTGCCCTAACGCCCCCCGCGGCAAGCGGCGTCGCGGGAAACGCGGTAACCGCAAAGGGAAGCCTAAACAGGCTAACCCCCGCGCCCCTCCCACCCCCGCGGGTAATAAAACTACGACGGCGGAGCCTCCTCCGCCGCCGAAAACAAACGCGTGGACCCGGCCCTTGCCTATGGTCAGCGCGGCCACTACTCGCCCCTCGGCCCCCGCACCCTCCGCTAGGAGCGCCGCGACGCCGAAGGCTGCCACACCTGCCCATAGCCTGCAAGAGGATTTCGACATCCTACTGCAGTATATGGACAGTGTCGACATTGACGAACTAACGTTGTTCGCTAATAAAATTAGGACGGCAAGCTCTCCTAAAGAGCGCTTACAAGCGTCGATTGAGCACATCGGTGTGCTCAACGCTATTAAAAATTTTAAAGCCAAATAGGCAATTAAATTCATCCGCGTTACTATAATTTTTAATTTTTAAATCTAAAAATAAATGTTAAAGCCAATCGCTAATAAATAACGCGTTTGAGGCCCTCGCCTCAACACATACACCCGCGTACACATACACGCACCCGCTAGCACAGCGGCGCACCGCACTCGCCGGCGAGTGCGAAGTCTTAGGTTCATAGCCGCTCGATTCTTTCGAGTTCTCAGGCTACTTTCTTTCAGATGGTTTTTATTAGTTATTGTTTGTTTTGTATTGCATATATTATTGTATGCAATATAAAATAAATAATATTCTGCTCCGATGGTGATCCAAGCCGAGGTTCGTACCTCCTTCAGAGGGGCCCTTGGATCACTTCGAGCCCCCCCTTGTTAGTCGGATACCTTTTATTCGTTTTCAGGGGTCGAAGTGCAGCGCAGTTGCTCAGCAGCGACGTTGTCCTTCACACTCGCGGGCCTTCTGCTCGCGAGTCGCTTTCTATGACGCAGTAAAAGCCATAAGGCTAATTGCATACACACACACACAAAAAAAAAAAAAAAAGCGGTCGGCATATTTAACGCAGGTGAAACTGCGGGCGCGGCTAGTCTATATATAAAACAAACAAATGTTCCTTACGAGATCAAATTAAGCTAAACGAAGTTTAAGCGTTTATCTGAGTTCAATGCTACAGTTTGCATTTCATCAACATAAAATGAACGCAGTTAAAGCTAAACGTGATTAATATTCAGAACACCCAATTTTCGACGTTCAACTCTTTAACGTCTTTTAGAGAGCTGTCATTGTCAATTGCACAAATAAGTAAACACAAAAATTATTTTATTATTGTTTGCATAACTATGTGACCTATGTATAAAAACAGGCTGTTTGATGTCGCAAAATCATAATAATCATAAAAGCAGCCAACTTCCTTCGACGTGATATGAACAATGCATCCAGTTTCTCCCAACCACATTATCAGCAGCCATCACAGCACCAGATTACTGTTCGCACAACGCGTGCTTACTAGTCACTCAGCCAACTTACACTTATCAACGACGGCACCTCTCCTCAGGTTGAATCCTGCGGCATCAACACTGTCTCTATATGTCTGGACGCACTGAGGATCTGGACACAGTCTCACCGCATCACCGGACTGCACATAATCGCCTGACCTTATAAATTCTCCACGGTAACTACGACTTCCGGTCTCAGCGGGGGAGTGATGAATGTCATTGAATGTCATGTCATGTTTCCATACTACCGCTTCCCGGTAGAATAAATGGTCCTGCGGTAACCAACCTAGACGGATTGCATAGGAACCTACCACCAGTACTTTATAACGATTATAGAACTTACAGTCAACTTAGAATAACAAAGTAAGAAATATATTTACCTAAACAGGTACTTACTAAACTTACTTCTACTATTGCTGAGATCAGGTACTTACTTATACAGTGTTATAAATAAATTTAAGCTGACCAACCCAAAGCCAGATCTCAAACTCTGAAATGTCTGTAATACCAAGCGCAGTATGAGCTTACAGCTTCTTAAACTTCATGTCAACTATTTATGAAGGAGAGCGCGATTGATGAGAAGTATATTAGGGGCATATTCGCCAGCAATACGAAATATAAAACGGCCAAAATTGAGCATTAAATAAACTACTAATAAGTAGTTTCATTAGTATACCCATATTAAAAAAGTATCATTTAATTTAATTATAGAAACAAGAACTCACACATACTTATATTATTATATTTTTATAATTCTTCTATGCGTGTGTATGTCACTGAACTCCTAAACGTCTAAACAGATGCTGATGACAATTTTTTGGGTGTGTTTGTGTGGTACACTGGATGGTTTAGATTTAGAATTGGACGCGGGAGGTGGCGCTGCGATAGAGTTGTAGGAAAATGACAAAAGTCACTCAGTGTATGGTTTATCGAATATCGAAAAATCGTTTGCTGAATCTGTTAATAGCAGGCAAGCCAACGTTCGGGCATGACAACGTCTGGTTAGTATGCATACGTATATATATATATATATATATATATATATATATATATATATATATATATATACTTGGAACATTCAAAGGTTGCTTATTTACATTTTTGGTCTATGAAAAGCGAAACGGGGAAAATGAAAAAAGTGTTAAGATTTAAGCGTTTTATTTTAAATTTTATTCTGTACGAATCTTCTGTTTTATAGAAGCTTAAAAGTTAATTCTGTGGGTGCAGTGTAAAATTCAAGAGCTATAATATAATTCATAGCTTGGTGGTATATAATGCTTGATACTGAAATCTGTTACAGTATATACTGTAATACAAAATTTCTGGTTCAGTGAATTTAATAGCCGCGTTGCGTTGATGGGTCATTCCTTTAGTTAGTGCCGCTGCAGGCTGCTTCGGACTGGTCATCTTTCACAAATTTGCTGCTGTCAACTATATCTGAGTTTTTCAAGTAATTTTCAACTGTTTCCTTGACAGCGCCCTCCAGAGACTTACTTCTTGACTTGACCCATGATATTACTGATACGTGACCAAACAAATAAAGTTGTAAAGTACAATAACCAACATTAAATTACTACCTAGTAGGTAGTTTACTGGTAATACGATTCCTGCAGGAATCTGACTGGGTAGGAACCATCGCCGAGCCAGTTATTCTGCCGCGTAGCTGTAGTGTGCAAATATTACTGTGTTTCGGTTTGAAGGGCACCCAGACCTAGTGTAATTACTGGGCGAATGAGACTTAAAAACTGATGTTTCATGGTGACGGACGCAGTCTCGTGCCACACAGAAATGTTTACAGTCAACAGACCATTTGTTATGGGCAGAAGTTGCACGTACCATCATCTCTCTTATAAAAAAATAATAAAAAAAGCCATATCATCCAACAACTTTAGTCCAATCAATTAACACAAATAACAAATTTAGTTATGTGATCAGTTATGTTCATTTAATAAATATATTTAACATTTATTAATAATTAAATAAAATTACCTTGATGCTTGTTCGTGTCCTGGAAGTATCTGCAGCTGTAGCTTATGGCATAGTTGTTATAGTCAGTGTCAAGAATATGGATATTATTTGACTTGGTTACCCCTAAAATTAAAAAATGACATGATATTTAAAAACCTTTTTGTTTAAAAATTATATATATAAGTACTTATATATATATATATATATATATATATATATATATATATAGTGTGATTGTGCTCTCCTTCCCAGAAAAGTTAGTGTGTGATAGGTGGGTGGACTAAAAACTATACACGGTATTATTAATTGACTATCTTTGGCTTTACTAGAGTCCCGTACATCCAACAAACTACTAGAACATAAACCTAAGACAGATTACCCTGCCGCGTCAATAAATGAAACAAAAAAATAAAAAAATAAACATGCCAAGGGCTTCTTTGTATTTCAACTACCTATCACACCCTACGTTTTCTGAGGAGTGAACGAAAACCCTGTATATATACGTGTGTGTGTGTGTGTATGTGTGTGTGTTAGTATAAGTAAAAAAAATTACAAAGTTAACAAATACATTAAAGTAAAGTTTTTAGTCGCTATATTGGATAATTGTTTGTTTAAAACGTGCTTTGAATACCTCCAAAGGTGAAAGTGAACCCTATTTCCGCAGGTCCAACAAGAGTTATATCAGCTTCGAGATATGACTTCACTCCATCAATAACCTGACTGGTGTTTATTTTTATCTTATCTCCGCTAATGGTGTATTCAGCAATAGAACATTCCCCTTTTTGAAATGCGTTAGGGTAACGTG
This sequence comes from Luehdorfia chinensis, assembly GCA_019845155.1. Lineage (NCBI taxonomy): Eukaryota > Metazoa > Arthropoda > Insecta > Lepidoptera > Papilionidae > Luehdorfia > Luehdorfia chinensis. The sequence continues at coordinate 691,395 of JAHVAK010000596.1, forward strand.
ATATTTCATACCAGGTGCCTTGACACTGTAAATGAAATGAAACATTTTATAGTAATTATCACTGAGTCGTATTCATCATCATCATCATCATCATCATCATGTCAGCCTATCCACTACTAGTACGAGTCCACTGCTGAACATAGACCTTCCCCATAGACTTTCTCAAAAGCTTGTGGCTCTAATTTTGAAGGGATTTTGCTATAGTTGCCACGTTTCACAGGCGGGTTGGCAACCGCAGCTTAGTTATTCAGATGTTTCAGGAAGATTCTGTTGCCCATCCCCTGGTTTTTATTTTCCCTCTATCGACTTTTACCACACATGGAATGAGATCGAGTAGTAGATTCTCTTAGGCCGGCATTGCGGCAAGTCGTATTGTTGTAGTATTATATCCATAAAGGCGTTGTGGTAGATCAGAGATTTTCTTGATAACCTCATCTAGAACTATTTGCTGGCAGAGTTCGGAAATAAAACAGGATCTGTAGGGCATTGAGACATGGTTCCAGTAAACGTGTCCCAAAAGCTAGACTTTACGAAGAATCTTATAAACACATATGTCGCAATGGTGTAGTCTCTCTAGATATACTGCATCGCTATATAGGGAGGTTATAAAATCACTTACTGTGATGAGATGGACGCACTCCTGCAAAACTTAAAATGATAATCATAAACACCCTCTCACTCATACTAACAATCTCACCCTCTCTCCACCCACACACACACAATTTGATATACAATTCATAAACTCTATAAGTATAAAATGAAAAATACCTAAAAAGCAAAATTTATGTACTTACAGCAGTAATATTAAAGTTTTCCATGGGTTTTACTTCAGGACAGGGACCATCGTAAAATACTTCAGCGGACGCGGCCGCGAAGAAGGCCAGAAGCAGGTATTGGAGCATGGTTTATGATTGTTAGATTAAACTAATTACTTACACGGATACTGCCAAACAGACGATGTTTAAATATCCTCACCGTTTATATGTTGTACTCGTAACTACAGGACAGGGGTCACGATAAAACTACAGTGATAACCTAAAATGAGCTATCGACATATGTTTTAAGGTGAATCTTTTATTCGTAATGGTCAAATTGCAAACGTAACTGCAGCCGCGACTATAACCGATATTTGACCTTAATACGAAATAATTTATCATCAAAATTACAATTGGACGGTTTTATGATGTTACGATGTCAGTAGCGAAGCGTTATCAAATAAGTTCATCAATATTATTACAAAGAGTAATTATATTGAGTAACGGCAGCGTTGCGTGACCGGTCGTTCTTTTTTTTTAGACATTATCAGCTAGCGTTTAACTACAATCCCACCTGATGGTAAGTGGCGATGTAGTTTTGGTTGGTAGGCACACTAGCTTAGAAAAAGCCTGTTCACTCTTCTCTTGAAGACACCCACATTGTAATCGGACGGAAAGACTGATGCAGGCAAATTATTCCAGTCCTTTGCTGTATGCATTATGAACGACGAAGCAAAACGCTTTGTCCGAATGCAGGGTATATCCACAACAAAAGGATGAAAACCCGCCGTGCGTCTTGTTGTCCGATGATGGAATTAACTCATGTAATTCCTTCGCACACTCTCCAAAATGTACCCTGTAGTGTTCTACCGAGAGACTGGCCACCCGACGTCTGTGTTCGAGAGCCTTCGAGACATCGAGCGAAACCGCGAGTGCTTCACCACTGTTCTCGAGGGCCTCACCCCATAGATGTGTGGCATACACTAGAAGGTCCCCAGTCGACCGATTTCGGCGAAACCCGTACTATCGATCGCTAAGGAGATCGTTATGTTCTAAGTATGCCAAGAGGTGCGAGTTCAATATACGCTCCATAATCTCACCCTTTAATACGGTTAAAGGCGACCACGTGGCCTAGTGGTAAGAGTACCTGACTTCTAAGCCGCCGGTCCTGGGTTCGAATCCCAGCCGGAGCCAAAATGTGTGCTAAAACATAAATTGTTGGTTTTCGGGTCTGGTTGTGTTGTGATTGTCTCCGTGTTTCTGACACTGCATCCTAGCCTACCTCCGATCTTATCGCATCAGCGTTACATCGGGCGCGGATAGGTTGGGACTAGTGAGTGCCTCTGTGTTTGCGCGTACACTTGTGGCACTATAATATCTCCTGCGCAGTTGATGGCTCTCGACAGTAGTCGGCAGTTGTCGCTGAGGTCGAAATCGGCTAGCAGAACATCATCGATACGGTTAAGGAGAGCTGCCACGTGTGTCATAATTTGAATTGGTTTTATCTGAGGTGTTGTTGTTAAGCGTGCTTCGGATGTCAATGAGAATTTTTAACTATTTTTACCCGACGTTTCGGACACTTTACAGCACCCATGGTCACGAAGGGACTGAGGTGACAGTTGTCCCGATGTCATAGTTAACCCGGAGTACCTTCAGCTTTTAATTATTATTTGTAGTCCGATCTACGCAGAAAGAGCTTACTGTGTCTTGAAGCCTTGCAGTGGTATGCTTGGTTTTTGATTTAATTTTATTAATAATAGGATCCCAAGCCGGTGGTAATACCCAACCATCTTCCCTATTGAAATTAGGATGTTTTTTAATTTCAATAGCCTCGCGAATCATCCTTGGTAGGAATCGGTGTTCTTTTGCAAGGATTTGTGGTCTATCAAATCTGATGTAATGGTTGGGATGATCCAGAACATGGTCACAGACTGCAGACTTCCTAGAGCGTCGATGCTTCACATCAGCTATGTGTTCTTTAACGCGGGTTTTAATGGATCTTTTAGTTTGCCCTATGTAAGAGAGACCACATTCACAATCCAGCTTGTATACTCCTGCATCTTGTAGAGGGATGTTACACTTGACAGATGGTAAAAACTGACTTATCTTCTTCGGCGTCTTGAAAAATGTTCTTATAGAAGCTCGCTTCAAGATATAGCCAATCTTGTCCGTGACTCCTCTGACATATGGAAGAACAGCAGGTACACGCTCGACTGTGGCCGGCTTCACTCGGTCGGTCGGCTTGGGATCCTATTATTAATAAAATTAAATCAAAAACCAAGCATACCACTGCAAGGCTTCAAGACACAGTAAGCTCTTTCTGCGTAGATCGGACTACAAATAATAATTAAAAGCTGAAGGTACTCCGGGTTAACTATGACATCGGGACAACTGTCACCTCAGTCCCCCCGTGACCATGGGTGCTGTAAAGTGTCCGAAACGTCGGGTAAAAATAGTTCAAAATTAAACGCGATAAAATCCGTAAAAAAAAAGTAGTTTTATTTAAATGTGTAATATTCGCGTAAATAAAAGAAAACATTACGTACTAAAGCGTTGGTAAAAAAATGTCGTAATGTTTTTATAACTATAGCTTTAGTTTTAAATAAAGCTGATTTTACAGATATGCTTATTTTGATAGAAACGAAGTTATTTTGACTGTTTAATGATGCAAACATGTTTATATTTTATTTAATTTGAATAACAAAATAAATCAAAACATGTCACCTATTCCGCAATCCGTTGACGCGGCTTAGGAGTCGCGCAAGAAGCCGACTTTAAAGCAAGATGGCCACACGCTTAGGCAGCGCAAACGATTTTAGCCAACTTTATAAAAGGGGTTAATCAATTAATATTTTTATTTGTTAGGTTTTTGCAATTGTTGCACTGCAAAAAAAATATTAATTTATTTAATTAAAAAGTATGTATGTACATTTGGTTGAGTCATTAGTTTAGTAAAAATAGTATCATCATCATCATTTCAGCCTGCCATTGTCCACTGCCGAACATAAGCCTCCCCATAGATAAATAGTATATTTGAGTATTACTCTGTTAAGATTAGTCTTATTCTTTTTATTTTTACTCCTGTGTATCTAAATATTGCCCGAAAAAAATTGATAATAGCGATAAGGTCGCCGTGACTATAGTATACTCTGGCATTCAGATTTTACTTTTATTTCTGATATTCATACGAATGGATAATCCATTAATCACATTTTTGTGCTTCCTTTTTTTAGTTACTTGTGCCTTGTATTTAAACTGAAATTTATTTTTTCACTGTAAGTGAATTTAGTATTTTCCAGACTACGTTAAAATTCCTGTTTTAAACTCCAAAAATTTTGATCCATTCCTAAAACCATTGAGCCGTTTCGGAGAACATTCGAGACAAACTTACAGATAGGCAGACAGACAGACAATAATCTAAAAGCGGTAATTTAATGATTAGATATCATATATGTAAATTGCTATTAGCCTTCACTTAAATTTTGGCATTTATTTTGAAATCACAGACAGACACTTATCAGTGGAATAGATTTTCTAAATTAACTATTTTTGTACAATAAGCCAGTGAGCGATATATGTCGCACCTAGGTAGTATGTTTTGATTTGTTCTTGAGATGACTACGTTACATGAAAATATCTTAGATTTAAATACCGGACCCATGTTTTAGAGGGGATGGATGTGTAGCGACATCTATCCATAATCGCGCTATGAAAGTTTTCAGTGATGCGAACTATATATACAACATCTAAATATTACTAGTAGGAGGAGACGTCCTCCCCAGATCAGAACAACAGATCTGGCGGGTAGCTACCCTTTTCCTTGGCAATATCATCCGCCGAAATATGAATGACCCCGGTATGAACATCCCGCAGCCAGCTTCTCCGAACCCACAGTAATAACGACATCGGCAGCCATCGCATTCACAGCAACCAGACTACTGACGGCGCAGCGCGTGCTCCCTAGTCTCTCAGTCACTGAGGATCAACGGCGGCCCCTTCTCCTCAGGCTGACTCCTGCGGCATCAACACTTGTCTCCATACGTCTCGATGCACTGAAGACCTGGACATAGGTTCACCGCAACGCCAGACTGCATCTCATCGCCTGACGTCTCAAGTTCTCCACGCTAAACTACGACTTCCAGTCTCAGCGGGGGATTGATGTAGCGACATCTATGTCGCCACATGAGAAGCTCAATAAATATTCGCACACGTCCATATTTGCGCTAAGAAAGTTTTCTGAGATTCCAACAATATATCCAAAATCGAAATATTACTAGTTGGAGGAGACGTCCTCCCCAGATCAGACCATTCAATCAGGCGGGTAGCTACCCTTTTCATTGGCAATATCATACGCCAAAGATGAAAGAAGGTTGATGAAACAGATTTCTGAGGCGAGTGTGAATGGAAATGCCGGTAAGGTTTGATGTAGGCGAATGTATCACGATCAGATCGAAGTTGTTTTAAGGAAAAGCCACGTCAAAAGTACCCGCATCCGACCAGCTTGTATGTAAACTCTAATGAAAATAGAAGAATCGAAAGATGTGTGTCAGGATCGTAGCAAGTGCAAAGAAATATTTACTTATTTAATTATTAATCTTTATTGTTCCCTTACGAAGAAAGGATACAAAGGGTGGACTTAATGCCTTTAGGCATTCTCTCCCAGTCAACCCATGGAGTGGTGAGATTTTGATTAAGGTGTAACAATAAAAGACGTAAAATATAAGATAAAATAATATTATAATATTTATATATATAAATATCTTATAACATTTACATATATGTAAATAGAAACATACATATACATATATATATAAACATATATACAAACAGATATATGATGATGTTCTCCTAGCCGATTTCGACCACGGCGACAACTTCCGAATCTAATGTCGAGAGCCATCAACTGCGCAGAAGATATTATAGTGCCACAAGTGTACGCGCAAACACAGAGGCACTAACTCGTCCCAACCTACCCGCGCCCGATGTAACGTTGATGCAATAAGATCGGAGGTAGACTAGGATGCAGTGTCAGAAACAAGGGGACAATCACAACACAACCAGACCCGAAAACCAACAATTTGTGTTTTAGCATAAATGTTGGCTCCGGCTGGGAATCCAACCCAGGAGCCGCGGCGTAGAAGTCAGATACTCTGACCACTAGGCCACGCGGTCGTCGAAACAACACATATATACGTATATACGTAACATCAGATATATACGTATATATATAAACACATATACTTTACACAAAACAATGCAAAATTAAATCGGGGACAGACAAGTAACAATTTAACATGTAATGATTCTTTAATAAATAATCACGAACCAATTTTTTGAACGAGTATTTATTAGAAGCTTTCCTGATGTCATCGGGCAAGGAGTTCCAGAGAATCGCAGCCTGAACAGTGAAGGAGTTACTATAGAACCCGGTGAAATGTGTAAGAAAAAATGTGTTTTAACTGGTGGTAGGATTCCTATGCAGGAATCCGTCTAGGTAGGTACCACCCCGGGGCCAGTTATTCTGCCGTGAAGCAGTAGTGTGCAAACACTACTGTGTTTGAGTTTGAAGGGCACTGTGAGCTAGCGTAATCACTGGGCATTTGAGACTTAAGAACTGATGTCTCAGGGTGACGGGCGCAGTGCAGTGTCCAACAGAAATATTCTGGGAGACACAGCATTTGTTGTGGGCGGACGTTGCACTTACCATCAGGTGAACGTTTTGCTCGTTTCGTCACTTTGTACAATAAAAAAAAATCTTATTATTGGAGGAAGAACGAAGAACCCTATCATGTGATGAGGAGAGATATAGAAGAATATAGAATAGATCATTTAAGATGGAAAAAAGAAGAAGCAAAATTCTAGATTTGCGCCTTTGTCGAACAGTAAGCCTATTAAGCTGAGATCGATATTGAGATACATGGTCATACTTTCGCAGACCAAAAATAAATCTAATGCAGTTTTTGAGCAGGCGCTTTAGCTTATTAAGAAGATCTTGGGATAGGTCTGGATAACACAAATCTGCATAATCAATAATGGGCAGTATTAGCGTATGGACAAGCATGAACTTAGATTTAATGGGAAGAAAATGTTTTAAACGATACAAAGAACGTAAGGAGGCAGTGACTTTCCGACTGATTTCAGTAACCTGAACTTTCCAGGAAAGAGTGTCGTCAATGATAAGACCAAGATCTTTTACAGACTTACTAAATGGAATAAGAATATTATTATATTGTAAAGAACGTAAGTCTGCAAAATTAATCTTAGCGTAGCTTGGCATTTTAAAGGATTGACAGTCACTCCATAACGAGATGACCAATCTTTAAGGGCGTTTAAATTCTTATTTAAGTTATTAATCCCGTTATGAAGATCAACAATATCACATTGCACATACAGCTGAAGGTCGTCAGCATACATGTATGATGTGATGATGTGGTACGGGCAATCAATTATGGAGGTGATCAAGTTTATAAAAACAGAGAAAATAATAGGAGATAGTATACCGCCTTGCGGCACGCCAGTTTTAACATCAGCCCAAGCTGATGATTTTTGTCCCACGTGAACAGATTGCTGACGCCCGCGAAGATAAGATGAAAACCATTCTAAGACAGCAGGTGCGAAATTAAGATGAGACAGGATGGAAAGGAGAATATCGTGATCAACTGTGTTAAAAGCGTTCGAAAAATCAACTAGCACTACTACTGTAATCTTTCTATCTTCCATACCCTGTCTAATGTCATCAGTGACTTTGATTAAAGCAGTAGCAGTGCTGTGACCGGAACGAAACCCTGACTGATATGTACTCAGTAGGTTATGTTTCGAAATAAACATGGAAATTTGCTTGTGAACACGGGCTTCTAAAATTTTGGAAAGGAAGGGCAGAATGGATGTGGTCTCTGCCTACCCCAATGAGAAAGAGATGTGATTCTATCCATGTGTGTATGTCGGTTTTACGCTTTTAGCTAAAAATGTCTACTTTCCCCATAAATTATTTTAAATTCAGACGTATGAAAATAAATATATTTTAAAATAAACAAATTTACGAAATAAATGTATCAAGTTGAAAACTTTGTACCATAGCAACTTATTCAAGTAAATTGAAGAGAGTACATAAAACTAAGAAGAGCCCTTAAAGGATCACGTAAGTTATAACTGCAATGTTCTTGTTTATTTTGAAATTCCAAAGTAATTTAAACTTTGTAAAACATGTATAATTTTACAAATATTATTACAAATTTTACAAAACACTTTTGCTGAAGATTTGCTGAACTAATTGAGATAAAAGTTAAAGTTGTAATTTAGGTCTTATATTGAATTTTCCAATCACACAAGTTTACGGTACTTGCTGCATAATAAAACAATAAAGCAAGTCAAACATATTAACTCAAAATATACACAGAAATGACAAAATCATCTGTCTTACTTTAACATTAGCAATCGGAAACATTACAATATATTTGATTATATGAAAAGTAACATTATATTAAACCTACATGAACGAAGTGGGAGCTGCCTGAAGAGATTTCTCAGATTCTTGCCATATTAATTATGTACAGTATAATAAATTATTACAAAAGAATAAGTAAAAGACATTTTGTTATCTTTAGAAGTAAGGTTACTCAGCGCAAATAGGTACCAAACTTTTTCCGAAGTCTTATATTTACGCGAACACTACACATTTAAATAAAACTATTTTTACGGATTTTATCGCGTTTAATGTTTTTCAATTTATAACCCGTCGTTTCGAATGCTTTACAGCACCCATGGCCACGGGAGGACTGAGGTGACAGATGTCCTGATGTCATAGTTAACCGGGGTACCTTCAGCTTTTAATTATTATTTTTGGTCCGATCTACGCAGAAGGAGCTAACTGTGTCTTGCAGTGGTATGCTTGGTTTTTGATTTAATTTTATTTATTATTGGATCCCAAGCTGGTGGTAATACCCAACCATCTTCTCTATGGAAATTAGGATGTTTTTTTGATTTCAATAGCCTCGCGAATCATCCTTAGTAGGAATCGGTGTTCTTTTGCAAGGATCTGTGGTTTATCAAATCTGATGTAATGGTTGGGATGCTCCAGAACATGGTCACAGACTGCAGACTTCCCAGAATGACGATGCTTCACGTCAGCTATGTGTTCTTTTACGCAGGTTTTTATCGATGTTTTTGTTTGGCCTATGTAAGAGAGACCACATTCACAATCTAGCTTGTATACTCCTGCATATTGTAGAGAGATGGTACACTTGACAGATGGTAAAAACTGACTTATCATCTTCGGCGGTTTGAAGAATGTTTTAATGGAAGCCCGCTTCAAGATATAGCCAATCTTGTCGGTGACTCCTCTGTCATAAGGTAGAACAGTAGGTACACGCTCGACTGTGGCCGGTTTCACTCGGTCACTGCGACGTAGGCGCGGAACCCGAAGCTTGTTGTCGTGCAAAACTTGCTTGACATGCTGAAGCTCGGCGGCCAGGTGTTTCCTGTCACAGATTCCTCGTGCTTTCTGAAACAAGGATTTACCCACGGTGGCTAACTGTGATGGATGTGGTGAGATTCACCGTTTAAATATCTGTTAGTATGGGTCTTTTTTCTATACACAGTGTGACTCAAGGTGTTATTAGGATTCCGAATTACTAAAACATCTAGAAAAGCTAAAGAGTTATTTGCTTCTAACTCCATTGTAAATTGAATTTTAGAGTTTAGGGAGTTTAGGCAGGCAAGAAATGCAGTTACTTTATCTGATTGTAGAATTGTGAAAGTATCATCTACATACCGCTTGAAGAATCTTGGATTTACTGGAGAAGTACAGAGGGCTCTCTCCTCAAAGTCGTCCATGAAGATATCGGCGACAATAGATATTGGGGAGCCCATCGCCACACCACTTGTTTGTAGTACTGTTCCTTCTACAATAGATAGCCAGATGTAAGGCAATGTCTAAGCAGTTCTGCATATTCCGCTGGCATGTTGTTCTCAGCTAAATAATAATTAAAAGCTGAAGGTACCCCGGGTTAACTATGACATCAGGACATCTGTCACCTCAGTCCTCCCGTGAACATAGGTGCTGTAAAGCACTCGAAACGACGGGTTATAAATTGTAAAAACATTAAACGCGATATGTTAGTACTGTAGTGCAATGTAGGCTATGCACTATCACCACTTGAGCACTATCACCATCTTGAGGGTAGTTAGTAAAGAACCAGACTACACAATACTGAAGCGCTGGATATACCCACATGTGTATGTACCTAGTGCCTCAACATGTACAAAGTAGAAAGAAAAAAAAATTATTTGTTACGTACACAATTCACAGACAGATTAACAGTGTAGAAAAAAAAACAGAAACAGGTTGTTTTTAAATCTATTATTATTATCATGGTGCAATGCTTCAAAAAGGAACGCCATTCAGGATATGTTAGGATGTACTCGTATACGTATAGTCCTCCCCTGGTTTTCAGTGGCATCCAATAATAAGTATTTAAGTTGAATGTTCACCTGATGGTTAGTGATCACCGCTGCCCATGACCATCTACAACACCAGAGGAATTGCTTCGCCGGCTTTTAAGAAAGAAACATGCTCTTTTCTTGAAGGCCCCGAAGTCGTCGTATCGGCAACCAATTAAAGGCGAAAAAATTCCTTTAAATAAATTAACTAATAAAACAACGTTTGCTTACTATTGATTGATGTTCTCCTAGCCGATTTCGACCACGGCGACAACTTCCGAATACTGTCGAGAGCCATCAACTGCGCAGGAGATATTATAGTGCCACAAGTGTACGCGTAAACACAGAGGCACTCACTCGTCCCAACCTACCCGCGCCCGATGTAACGCTGATGCGATAAGATCGGAGGTAGGCTAGGATGCAGTGTCAGAAACACGGGGACAATCACAACACAACCAGACCCGAAAACCAACAATTCGTGTTTTAGCACAAATGTTGGCTCCGGCTGGGAATCGAACCCAGGAGCCGCGGCGTAGAAGTCAGGTGCTCTGACCACCAGTCCACGCGGTTTGCTTACTAGGGAAAGTATAAAAGAGAACTTTTTGTTTTAGGCAAAGTTTTAAAATCAATCATATCCAGCGGCGATTTTCCTTTTGAATCAAATAAAACGTCATTTTGTATTTATGAACTCCAACTCCATCCAACTCTCCAACAATCCAACTCTGCTAACGACATTGTCCCATTTGCGGTAAGGGTTTACCCTCGTTTAAAATTGTTTTGCCATTTTATTAGATTTATTTGTTTGTTCTTGTTAAATGACAGTAATGTTCCTAAAAATCGGTAGAGTTTAAAGAATCATTTTGCAAATGAAATTGTAATACGTCTGTGATATATTTCAATAGCAGCAATAATATTCGGTATGTGTGTATGTGAATATTTATGTATATATATATGTTTTCTCATGTGTACATAAGTATATATTTGGTATATGTTTGTATTTATTATTCCATAATATATTATTCCATTATATATTTATAGCAGTGTGGTGGCGGCTCGTTAAAAGAATACTACCACTCCATCTCATCCAATGGATCTCGTAAAAGGCGAGTAAGGAATTAAACTGCACTGTGCACCCAACAGCGCATGGTGGCGATGGGCTCACCACCTATCACACCAAGTGCATTATATTGTTTTGGTGAAATGTGGACTGTGGCAGTCATCTGTTTTTGCAGTGAGTGCCCAGTCTCTGACTACCCCTTATGGGATACAGTCGTGATCTTATATATGTATGTATGTAATATATTTATATTGTTGTATATTAATCGCCGGCACACCCACTTCATTAGTTTCTTCAGTAATGTCCATTTACCGGTTGTCTGGACGAAGCTCTTAGCGATAAGACAGCCGATTGCTATACCATTTTATTCATTTTTTCATGTACATTGGTGTGTAATAAAGTGTAAAATAAATAAATAAATATTTCAAAATTAAAATCCAAGCTCGTAAGCCGATGAAAAGGTTTTTCATCTGTCACTACTTGCAACTTAAAATAATGTAAAAAAGGCCGATCGTAAGACGACATAATTTTGGTAACTTTGTAACTAAACAGAGTTTTAGGCCATGAAAGACAGTTTTTGTGTTAAATAACTTGCAATCTGCATTACAGAAAGACAAAAAGTGTTGGAGCGGAAAATATATTTTTATTTGTTTTACTTCTAAATGACTGTTATCATGACATAGCCTAGCCTAGTGGTTATAGTACCTGACTTGTACGTCGCAGCTCCTGTGTTCGAATCCCAGCCGAAGTCAACATTGGAAACGTGACCCATTAAAAGTAAAAATTAAAAAACATATTTGGATAAGTATTTTAAGCGAATAATATTTTTTGTGACATGAAGTGACGTGAATTCATTAGAAAGTGATAGTCGCAATAATGAGTCGTAGAAATCTATTCAAAAAACTTAAGTAACTTTAAGTGATAAAAATATAATTTTACTGGTGGTAGGATTCCTATGCAGGAATCCGTCTAGGTAGGACGTACGTTGGACTTACGTTGTTTGGCCCTGGGTGGTACCCCAGGGACAAACAACGTGTGTAGTGCAAACATTACTGTGTTTCGGTTTGAAGGGCACTGAGAGCTAGCGTAATCACTGGGCATATGAGACTTAAGAACTGATGTCTCAAGGGTGATGGGAGCAGTGTGGTATAGTGTGTAGTGCAGTAATTTTCTGGGTGACACAGCATTTGTTATGGGCAGACGTTACACTTACCATCAGGTGAACGTTTTGCTCGTTTCATCACTTTATGCAATGAAAAAAAAAACAAATCAGTAACTGGAATCTGGAAGTGTGGATGCTGATCGTTTCAAAGTACTAGCTGCGCCCCGTGGATTTTACTCGCTTAAAAAAAACTAACCACAGACTGAGCTGTAAGGCATGGTACCTCCCTGTCATGTTATTCAGCCGTTCTCAGTCATGTTCGGTTTTTACGGTGCTGCTTTTTTAAGAACTTTTTTTCATAAAAGGACTATCCAATTCAAAAATAAGGTTTCAAATCGAATCAGTATTTCCTGAGATCAGCGCGTTCAAACATACAAACGAATGTCAAGTATAAGTCAATACCAAAGTTACGTTCAAATAACAGCGTAAAGGAGAATAGATTCGGTCTGAAGGGCACTGAAATCTTATGTAATCACTGGGCATATGAGACTTAAGAACTTATGCCTCAAGGTGACAGGCGCAGTGTGGTGCTACACAGAAATATTCTGAGTAACACAGCATCTGTTATGTCTGCCCGTTGCACTTATCATCAGGTAAACATTTTGCTCGTCACGTCACTTCTCGTGCAATAATTTGCAAGATCTTTTTTGCACCTCTTCAATATTACTTCGCGACTGTCATTACCTTTTACGAAATTCCCGAGTCAGTTGACACTGGAAGTGATTTATTTCAAAGCGACCACGCCGCCAGTAGTAAATCATGACCAGCATCCTGCCACTAGTTTATGAGAGGAATGTCATATAATTTTTATAATTTTTCCCCATAATATGAAACAGTCATTAATTTTGACTATATTGCTGAGAAAATTTCGGATATTAGAGCTTAAGTTGAAGGATATAATTTATACTGGTGGTAGGATTCCTATTCAGGAATTCATCTAGGTGGGTACCAGTTATCCTGCCTTCAAATAGTAGTGTCGACCGCGTGGCGTAGTTGTTAGCGTAGCTGACTTCTGCGCCACCGGTCCTGGGTTCGATTCCCAGCCGGAGGCAACATTTATGCAAAAACCAAATTGTTGCTTTTCGGGTCTGGTTGTGTTGTGCATGTGAAATGTATGTTTGTAAAACGCACCCACGATACAGGAGAAAATCCTACTGTGGGGCTTCGTTTCTTTTTAATTAAAAAAAAAAATAGTAGTGTCCAAATATTAGTGTTTCGGTCTGAAGGTCACTGGCTGGGCAGTGGGCTAGTGTCATTACTGGGCATATGAAACTTAAGAACGAATGTCTCAGAGTGAGAAATACAGTGTAGTGCCACTAAGAAATATTCTGGGTGTCACAGCATTTTCTACGTTACATTAAGACAATTCCCGACTTCTTTGGAGCGGTGTATCCCCAGCAGTGGAATATTATTAGGCTTAAAATGATGATAATGAAAGAGTGCAATACATTCCTAATTATCACACAAACACATATGCTCATTCAGACACTCACACAAGCCCACGCACACTATAACAGTTAATGCAAACCTTTCGCTAAAAGCAGTATTTACATCCCTGCAATAGTTTCTTTTAAAGTTTTGTAAATACTAATTGTCTGTATGGATATTATATGCTAAATGTAATCTTAATAATAAATCATGCGCGCTTAGATCGACACATGTGTGACAGCTTCCATTGAAAGCTTAAAAGCTCCATTAGCAACTAAGTACTTCAACATGCTCAGTCATCTTAACAATGTACGAGATGCAATTACTTAAAGTATTCAGTTATTGTAACAAAATCATCTTATCTTATCTAAACTAATATTATAAAGAGGAAAGAATTGATTTTTTGTATGTTTGGTTGTAATGATTTAACTCAAAAACTACTGAACCGATTTTAAAAATTCACCTATATATAACTACATTATCACCGACTAACATGAGTTGTATTTAATTTAAAAAAAAACCGAGATTCCTACGAAAATTGCTATGATGTAACTCAAGGTAACAAAAGTTTACTGATAAAGGTCAATATTTGGCGTGCGCTGCAAAAACTATTAATGATAAAGAAAACAATATGCTACATTTTCATAGTACTTATCATTACTCACAAAAAATTCCGCGAGCCTATATGTCTAGCTATTATAGTTAAGTCACAATAATCGCTTTTTGTTTAAATTAGTCTATCAAAACACGGGCGAGAATCGAAAGATGATGACATTCGTATCATGATATTAATCCTTATCCTACAAAATAGTTTCATAGTCAAGGTTGATTATGTACATGTAAAGTCCTCTTTAAATTATACGAATCGGACCTATCGTTTAGAAGTTACGATAGGTATAAACATGTTAAAAGTAAAAAAATGCCGCGGTGTGAGCGAACAGCCCTACGCTCACCCGCGCTACTCGCGCATAGACTGAGATGTATTAATTACTTACCTACATATTATTATTATTTTATATTATTTTTTGTAAGCTAGGAACTATTGAATAGTGTTTTGTAATTTTAATTATATATTTTCTTTTATTTAAAATATGCTCTTTATAAAATACAGCGGCCGCGGAGTCTCTCGAACGCCGCGCCGCCGCCGGGCTTCATACAACTTGGGCATCATCGAGGTGCGTGGCTCCCTTTTTCGCAGCGGTCGAGAGCGGTCGTTTTAATTTGCTACGGCATCAAATATTGCGTTATGTTCCCATAAATAAAACATTATTTTGGTAAAAGAACGTAATCTTATCTGACCAGCTGCAGGGCCGCCGATGAGAATAGTTGCTACAAAACATGTTAGTGTAAGAAATTGTGGTTGTTCTATTTGTCCGAATATAGTACTAATTTATCTTTCTAATATCTATCTACCCGTGCGAAGCCGGGGCGGATCGCTAGTATGTTATATAATTAAGAATAAGTGCACTGTTTTAAATTAAAATGTAATTTCCAAGCTTCCAATGAACTCATTTAAATTATTGTGTATTAAACAAAACAAGTAGTCGCCCAATGGTTGAATTGGGACCCTAATTCATTATGCACATTACTTACGTACATTCTTACGCACGACTGACTACCGACCGTGTCCTCGTCGCTATATACTTGGCACTTTTCTGCGCCTTAAGATGCTTAGAAAATATTTTCATAAATTACATGGCTTACTCATTCTATAACCCATGTTTATTTTATAATAAGCTAAATATACGCTGACAGAATTAATAAAAGTAATAAAAAAGAGATGTCAATAGTGATAAACTACCGCAAACTTTTATATTTGCAACGCGTCTGTTTGTGAACGATGCCGTAGACGGGAGGTATACATATATCACGGTGATATATTTGGGTAACTGTCAGAACTTGTCACCTAAATAATAAGATGTATATGTTTTACATACAAAAATCGATTTACCACTGACTCATCACGATATCTCCGAAACTACAAGACCTATTCATTTGAAATTTTGCATACGTGTTCCTTCCGACATAGGCTAGACTAAGAACGATTTTTACGAACATTTATTCCTAAATGGGTAAACGGGCTGGTGTTGTATTTCTCTATACAGACTTTAGGATAACCATAACTTTCTAAAATTTAGTTGCGAAAAATTCTATAATATTTTCAGCTTAGACTTTTACGTATACTAATAGCCGCTTCGTTGTTTTTAGAATTCATCATGATCATTTCAGCCTATCACTGTCCACTGCTGGACATAGGCCGCCCCCATAGATGGCCACAAAAGTTTGACTAACTGCGAAGTTAATTCTGAATACAAGAATATCATTGCGGTGACTGACAGGTGTCTTTAAGCACTTGATGGAATTAATAATGATATTCCTTTTACATTCCGCTTCGCCAAGCCAGTGATTGCCGTAATATACAATCCAAAAATAGTGATGACGTGGTTCGCCATTCGTCACGTCTTGTTTCCTGCAGGGGCGAAAAGTGACTCCGACTTACCCCTTATATGGGAAAAAGACGTGATTGTATGTATGTATGTATTTATTTTGACATTTGCTACCCCACAACTATAGTTAATAATAGTTACTACATGACATTGTTAACATGACAGCAGGTAACGTCACTGAATAGTATAAAAAATCAATATACTCGTATTATTAAACAAGCAATTATTGTACATAATTGAACTTGTACAATATGAACAAATTTTTTATTAAATTATGCATAGTATGTGTAATGTATGATTTTATTAACATTAAAGCAGGTAGATATAAATATCACGAACGCAACGAAGTGACATATAAAAACAGTTTGTTCTTGATCTCCGAGTATCATTGTCCTATACACTACAGTACGTAACGGATATTATGTCTATCTAAATGCTTATTATTGGTAATGAATACAACCATCGAAGGATGCCGGTCGCCAAGGCACTAATCTTATATTAATGGTTCAGTTGTTAAATGGAAGATATTGATGTAATCGGAAGCTGTCTGAAGGATATTATCTTTCCGGTTCTATTAATTACTAAATATATATGATATTTACTATGTATTGTTATGAAATTGTCATAACATTTATAATAACAATAAAAGTAAACCTAATACAGTTTGATTTGTCCTATAATATTAGTATTTTTTCGTATGAGACCTAAAAAATTTACTATATAAATAAATTGGGGAATTATTAAAATAAAAAATTATTTGTGAAACAGAATTAATTTACTGGTGGTAGGATTTCTCTATCTGTTACTCTGCCATCAAGCATTAGTGTGCAAATATTACTGTACTTCGTTCAGAAGGGTACTTTTAGTTAGTGTAATTACTACCCATTGTTTAGTATTTTAAATAACATGACGTCAAGGTGCCGGTAACGAGCGCAGTGTGGTGCTACACAGAAATGTTCATACATACATACATACGATTTCGATTTCGATTTTAAAAAAAACGATGCCCCACAGTAGGATTTCTCCTGTGTCGTGGGTGCGTTTTACATACATAATTTCCACATGCACAAACACCCAGACCCGGAACAACTATCTGTAGGTCATACAAATATTTGCCCCGTGCGGGAATCGAACCCGCGACCCGCGGCGCAGAAGTCAACCGCTTAACCACTGCGCCAACCGAGCCGACATACATAAGATCACGACTGTATCACATTAGGGGTAGTCAGAGACTGGGCACTCACTGCAAAAACAGATGACTGCCACAATCCACGTTTCACCGAAACAATATAGTTTATTAGATTTAAAAGAGACCGTTCTCTGGAAAACTGGTCACTGTTCAAGGCCGCCAGAAATAGGTGCAATCAGATGGTACGTGCTGCTAAACGCCGCTATTTTCATAACAATATTAATAACTTATCATCCGCCGAAGTGTGGAAATTCCTTAGAACTTTTGGTGTTGGCAAGGCGGCCACACTGGATTGTGGTCCTTCTCTCTCACTTGATGAGTTAAATCTACACTTCGCTTGTGTCAAAGCAATGGACCCTACAATCCGTTCCCAAACTATGGCTTCTATTGCGTCAATGCAAACTCTTAACATTCCGGCATTCAATTTTTCTCCTGTTGACTAGGATGAAATTAAAAAGTTCGTATTGGATATTAAATCTAAGGCTGTGGGTTGCGATGACATCAGCAGTCATACCCACATCTTAAATTTTTCTCTAGATTCTGGTCAATATCCCAGCCACTGGAAAATGGCTTTTGTTAAGCCTCTTCCTAAAGTTTCTGTTCCCAACCTCCCTAATCATTATCGTCCAATATCATTTCTGCCCTTTCTTTCCAAAATTTTAGAAGCCTGTGTTCACAAGCAAATTTCCACGTTTATTTCGAAACATAACCTACTGAGTACTTATCAGTCTGGGTTTCGCCCCGGTCATAGCACTGCAACTGCGTTAATCAAAGTTACTGATGACATTAGACAAGGTATGGAAGAAATAAAGATAACAGCGGTAGTGCTAGTTGACTTTTCTAACGCTTTTAACACAGTTGATCATGACATCCTCCTTTCCATTCTATCCCATCTTAATTTCGCGCCTAATTTCTTAGAATGGTTCGCATCATATCTTCGCGGGCGCCAGCAATCAGTTCATGTTGCACAAAAAAACTCAGCTTGGGTTGATGTCGAAACTGGCGTGCCGCAAGGCGGAATTCTCTCTCCCATAATTTTCTCTGTTTTTATAAACTTAATCACCTCCATTTTCGACTGCTCGTACCATCTGTATGCGGACGATCTACAGCTATATGTGCAATCTGAAATTGACGATCTTATAGATTGATATCATAACGGAATCAATCATTTAAATAATAATCTAGACGCTCTCAAAGATTGGTCAACTCGTTATGGAGTGATTGTCAATCCACTGAAATGCCAAGCTATCCTAGTAGGTAGTCCGAGAATGTTGGATAAGGTTGACTATACAGGCCTACCTTCTTTACGATATAATGATACTGTTATTCCATTTAGTAAGTCTGTGAAAAATCTTGGTCTAATCATTGATAACACTTTAAACTGGAAAGTTCAGGTTACCGACATTAGTCGGAAAGTCATTGCCATCTTACGTTCTCTTTATCGTCTGAAACATTTTCTCCCCTATTAGATCTAAGCTCTTGCTTGTCCAAACGCTTATATTACCCATTATTGACTATGCAGATGTATGTTACCCAGACTTATCCCAAGATCTTCTTAACAAGCTGGAGCGCCTGCTTAACAACTGTATAAGATTTATTTTTGGTCTGCGAAAGTATGATCATGTATCTCAATTCAGGTCTCAGCTAAATTGGCTTACCATAAGACAAAGGCGCAATTCCAGGATACTGCTTGTTCTTTTCTCTATTTTAAATGATCCATTTTCGCCTTCATATCTCAAAGACAAATTTCAGTATCTGTCTTCATCACATGATAGGGTTCTTCGTTCGTCCTCTAACAATAAGATTTGCATCCCTACACATTTCACCGGGTTCTTTAGGAACTCCTTCACTGTCCGGGCTGCACTTCTTTGGAACTCCTTGCCCGATTACATCAGGAAAGCGCCCAATAAATACTCCTTTAAGAAGTTGGTCCGTGATCATTTAGCAGAGAATCATGACAACATAAATAGTTAGTAGTTGGTCATCGTTACAAGTGTGCATTTATTAATTTATATTTTTTTTTTA
Organism: Luehdorfia chinensis; assembly: GCA_019845155.1. NCBI lineage: Eukaryota > Metazoa > Arthropoda > Insecta > Lepidoptera > Papilionidae > Luehdorfia > Luehdorfia chinensis. The sequence goes on from JAHVAK010000596.1 coordinate 710,896, forward strand.
TTTTACGTTTATTTATATGTATAATATATATGTATACCGTATATACGTATATGTTTATGTATTTAATATATATTTATATATGTAACTATATTTATAATATTTAGGAGTTATTTAGGTTTTAATTTTTTTTTCTTTCTCTTTCTTTCTTTCTCTGTTTTCCTTTATTGCTACACCTATTCAAAATCTCACCACTCCATGGGTTGACTGGGAGAAATGCCTAAAGGCATTAAGTCCGCCCTTTGTATCCCTTTATTGTAAAGGAAGCAATAAAGAGTTAAATAAATAAATAAATAAATAAATATAATGCACTTGGTGTGATAGTTGGTGAGCCCATCGCTACCATGCACTGTTGGGTGTACAGTGAAGTTTAATTCCTTACTCGCCTTTTAAGAGATCCATTGGATGAGATGGAGTGGCAGTATTCTTTTAATGAGCCGCCAAGATGGCTGATTTTGTTATGGGCAGACGTTGCCCTTACAATAAAGTGAACAATTGGAAGAAAACAAAAACGAATCTATGAGTCGCACATTCCGGTAAAGAAAGGCGAGCGAGTTTTGTTTAAGTTTTGACACTAATAAGATAAAAAATAACAAGTTCAAAATGCTACAATAATCGATATTTGAAGGTGCGATAAATACTTCGTTGTTGTTGTGTGCGATAATGTAGCTCTAGAATAATTAATAAATATTGATTAAATTCAACAATACCTTATGGAGAGCGTTTCTGTCACTTATACCATCCAAGTACTTACTAAACTTTAACAAAACTCACTCGGCTTTCTTTATAGATTATTTATATACTCATAGATTCTTTTTTGTATTCTTCCATTTGTTAACCTGATGGTAAGTGCAACGTCTGCCTATAACAAATGCTGTGTCACCCAGAATATTTATTTGTGGCACCACATTGCGCCCGTCACCCTGAGAAATCAGTTCTAAAGTCTCATATGCCTATTGATTACATTAGCTCTAAGTGCCCTTCAGATCGAAACACAGTAATTTGTACACTTAAAGTTTGCACACTACTGCTTCATTGCAAGTAATAACGGCCTGTAGTGGTACCTTCCTTGAGGGATTCCTGCATAGGAATTCTACCACCAGTAAATACACCTACATACTAGTAAACATACAAAAAGATAAAAAATATATAAACAAAATACATGTAACGGCTTCATGCTTAGGAATCCTACCACCATTAAACTACTGGCAACTGAGTTGTGGGCTATGGATTCTGTGTTTGAATCTTAGGCAAAGCCAATGTGTTCCTGGATGTAACGAGATTGTTCCCTGTCTCTGACACTACAAACGACGCCCCCGTTGATTTTAAGATTATGTTTGATAAATATTATATCGAGAATATACTCGTATACACGTACTGTTAGGATTCCTATGCAGGAATCCGTCTAGGTAGGTACCACGCCAGGGCCAGTTATTCTGACGTGAAGCAGTAATGTGCAAGCATTGCTATGTTTCGGTTTGGAGGGCACTGTGAGCTAGCGTAATCACTGGGGATTTGAGACTTAAGAACTGATGTGTCTGGGTGACGGGCGCATTGTGGTGTCACACAGCATTTGTTGTGGGCGAACGTTGCCCTTGCCATTAATTGAACGTTTTGCTCGTTTCGTCAATTTCTACAAAAAAAATTGTTTTCTTAATCGAGTTAGACCAAGAGTCATCAACACTATTTGATTTCGGTCTGGAAGTACATTAATGTTAATGTCATAATAGATCATATAATAAGTGTTAATTAAATAAAAGTCTCTAGAAATGTAGCTCAATTTATTGTATTATGACAGCAAATGAATAGAAACGTTCAGTGATAGAAGAGAATTACTGGGACGTGCCTAATCCTTTCCCGCAAATGTTTGCGAAAATAGTCAGCGATGGTTAGTTTTAACGATGATACCATTACTCATTAATAGTTTAAATAAATTGGTAAATACATTCGATGTTAAAGGAAATGGTCGCAATTATAATTAAGATTTTGTTACTGGTTTATTAAAAATATAAATTATACTACAAAAATAACAATTACATTACTTCAAAATGACTGTGGTGATTTTCTGAGGTGTGATAGCGATATGTGCTCTTCAAAAACTAGGTAATACACACTTCTTTATTATGCACGCGGATCTTAGCAAATTAACTTAGTTTCACTCTTTAATTGTAACGAATTTCCCTAAAGTGAAGCCTGATTCTATCAACTACCCTTTTTATTTATTAAAGGCTTAAAGTACATATCTATAAATCATAGATATAACACATATAATTAAATAAATAAAAATAACTACATTACGCATTATTTAACTGTATTATTATCGTTACTTACTTTATTATCTTTTTGTTTCGTCTACAATGCTAGGCAATAATTAAAAATATGTTACCATTTTATCTTCATAACGTCTTTCGTAACATCATAGCTTAATGTAGCTAACCACTTTTGTTTTTTTGGCTTCATACAAGGATTTTCCTTTAATATCGCAGTGTTTCACTACGGAATTATAGACATGCGCCCTCACAAATTGAATTAAACATTGAGCAACGATCGTGTTAACTGGTGGCATAGGCAAGCGGTAAACTCTTCGCTTTACCATTGCTTCATAATCGGCTGATGCTTGCACAGTCTTGTGAACGGAGAGCGCTGTTCTGGAAAAAAGGTTGCCTAACGCAAAGCATTCCAGTGTCTCTTGAGATATCTAAGGTAGGGTATCTTAACTGCCTTTTTATCATAACTTTCAAGACGGATCGTTTCGCCCTCTCTGCTCGTATAAGGACAGTGCCAGCTGCATTACGCCAGCAAGTGATGCAATATGCCGAGAGAGATTATCATAGTGCAAAATATATACATGTCAGAGTGTCCATGCAAGCCACATCTGGCAGGTTTTTCATGATACCTATAACCCTCCGTACCCGAGCCGAGAGCGAAGCAATGTGGTCTTTGCACGATAGATTTTCGTCTATGCGAACATCTAGATATTTAACAAAATTTGCTCTATTTAGTGAAACATAATCACATGGCTGCTTTATGTATTCTTAAGGCTATATCCGATGTAGGTGCTGATGCAGCTGTTTTATGAAAAGAAATATAATTTGTTTTTTTTTTAGCATTAAGAGTTAGTAGATTATTATGAAGCCATGCGGAAACACGAGACATACACATCACAGCAAAGGTTAGAGCTTCAGTCCATATTGATCCATAAAACAATATAAATCTGTATCATAGGCATTACATATAATTTCGGCATTTTTAATCTGCATATCGTTCATATTTTTGATGTATACTGTGAATATATAATAGCGTGGACCCTAGTATGTTCCCCTGCGGGAGTCCAAAGATTATATACCTGTGAGTTACTTACGTTCTTACGAATATTCACACATCTACATCCTTTAGTAGGAAAGAGGTAGGTGCTATTCTACTCTACCTATCGGTTGCCACCTATCCATCTAACTAATAACTTACTACCTAATTCTTAGATTTTTTTTATTTTTACTGTACACACAAGTAATGGGGATTGAAGTTTTTTTGACTCGTACCAAAATGGCAGCGACGTGGTTCGCCACCCGTCAAGTCTCGTTTCCAGCGAGGGCGAAAAGTAGGCTACGGGTGTATGTCTCTGCCTACCCCTTACAGGGAAAAGGTGTAACTGTAAGTATATAAGAATAGTATGAACTTAAACATGTACTACTGAACAAGTAATCTGGGAGAGTGCGGGCTTATGTGAAAGCAGTGCCAAAATGTTATACCGGATGAGTTTATGGAGGATAGGTTAATAGCAACAGGTGATTAAAATAATTAATACACTTATGTTCCCTCACAGCAGGCCACATTATATTGAAATCAATTTGATACGTTAGTCACTTCAATTTTCGTGAATTTGATTTTAGTACCTGAGCCGTGGTAGCTCAGGGGCTAGGCGCTCGCTTTAAATTTCATAGTACGCGAGTGACCTGGGTTCGATTCCCGGTGCCGGCATCACTGAAATTGTTAATTGCAATTTTAAGTGCTGATTTACCACGTGCTCGGCGGTGAAGGAAAACATCGTGAGTAAACCTGCATGTCTGAGGAATAAAAAATATTTCGAAGACATGTGAAGTCCGCCAACCCGCATTGGAGCAGCGTGGCGGATTCTTCCTAGCTCCAAAACCCTCTCAGAAATGAGAGGAGGCCTGTGCTCAGTAGTGGGATTTATAGGCTGAAACTTTACTTTTTTTTTACTTTGATTTTAGTACACAATAAATATTACGACAAAGTGAGATATGACTGCGGCAGTTATTGAAAAACTTTCTCAAAGCGGACATAGAAAGCGCTAGAAGGAAATTCGGGCAATATTTCATGCGCGCATTTAATGGAAAATGTTGATTTTATTGGATTAATATTCTTTATAGAAGTAAGTGCGGACGCGTCTAGATTTTTGTGACCGTGTCTGTTACGTCACTCTCGTCTCGTCTATGGAACATTCCTCTCTGTTTGTCACAGTAAGTGGGCGGAACTTTTCACATTGACCGCCCTAAGGGTCGACTAGCCATAACGGTTAGTCTCAAATTAGCAGTTAAACGCTCTGTGTGGAACCACACTGCACTCATCACCCTGAGATATCGGTTAATTCTCGTGTTATGCCTTGTAAGCACAGTACATTAGCAGCAGAACAACTGGCATTGCGATTGTACCTAGGCGGAGAGGATAGGTGGACAGGATCTGCATGGAAAGTTCACCACCGTTATAAATAAACAAAAGGTTTCTTTACCTTGATGTTAATACGTGAAGAGAAAACTTTGTTCTCCTTTATCATATCGCGCGCACAAAGGAATGAGATTTAGCATAAGTATGTATGAAGAAGAAGTAAGAAAGCTAGAATTTATATTATTATGTGTTAGAAATACATTAAATTGGTTAAAATAAAACATTCATTATTTAAGTATATATTGACATTGTCAATCAAATAATAGTCCGTCTTTAGTTTACGGTCATACTGTCAATGTCAAACACATAATAGTCTGCGGTAAAATAGTCGCACAGAGTAGAGATTGTCTGCATAGAATTTTAAAATTTTGCCAACAAATAGTTACTCAAATCTCTATAATGTTCGAACTTAAACAAAATGTGTAAATAAGGGTCGAATTTCAACCACAGGGCGACCACTAGTAAACATTCCTACACAAGCAGATACTTACTTTTTTTACTACGAGTATCTGATACCGACGACCGCGTGGTAAGATTATTTTTATTGGAAATAGTGACTAGACCAGGAAAACGACGAGCACAGTACGGTGGCACACAGAAATGTTTTGGGTGACACAGCATTTGTTACGAACAGACGTTACACTTACTATCAGCTGATCGTTTTGCTCATCTCATCACTTTCTACTATAAAAAGAAAACAAAAAGTTTTCAAAACATTTTTTTAAATTTCACTTTCAAATGTTAAAAGTTAAGTTTTACCATTATTCAACTTTCTTTTAAATAATGCTAATCATATTAAGTAGTTAACGTTATTTAACGAACAAGCAACGGAATAATAATGCGAAGACAAGCCTCCATTATAACGTTGAAAGTCTATGGCTTAAACTGTCTTCAGACAATTTCCAGTTCAATTTAAACGGCATCGTAGGCTTGTATTTTAGAATACTGGTTTAACGCTGTAATGACTGTAATAAACACGAACCATTCGGAGATATCTATTTCTAATTGTCTAATATCATAATTATATACCATGTAATAAGTACTTTTTTAAATATAGTTACTTGTTTTTGTGATTGTTAAGTGTTTCGGTGGAATGAAAATGATATGAGACAGACAGTTTACGGCACTATTAAAACGTAATAATTTGTATTAGATTAATTGTCTACTTACATATTTTTCAGTGCTTTATTGGTTTCTGCACTTACTTTCGCTTTCTTAGCGCTTCAGCTTAGCGGTGAAGGAAAACATCGTGAGGAAACCTGCATGTCCGAGGAATAGAAATATTTCGAGGACATGTGAAGTCCGCCAACCCGCATTGGAGCAGCGTGGCGGATTCTTCCTAGCTCCAAAACCCTCTCAGAAATGAGAGGAGGCCTGTGCTCAGTAGTGGGACATTTATAGGCTGAAACTTTACTTTACTTTACTTTTCGCTTTCTTATCATAATGTATAATCTATCAGTTAAAACCTTACTGATTTTTATAATATTTCAATGTCTATTTTTGTATTCGTAACGAAAATCTGTTTGATTCCCTAGGAAATAAAAAAATACCTTTATTTAGTCCTTAAAAGTAACAGCTTATAAGTGTCTCAATGCTGAGCACAGACGTTCTTTCATTTTTGAGAGGATTTTGGATCGTACCGGTCTTCGAAATATTTTATTCCCCAGAAAGCAGGTTACCTCACTATATTTTCCTTCACCGCTGAGAACGTGGTAAATCTGCATTTAAAATTGCAAAACCATTTTAGAGGTGCCTACCCTGGGGATCGAAATCTCACAGGTTGGAATTTCTAAATTTTAAGTATAGTCTGGTGGCGGCTTAAGGTAACCTACCAGCCCACCCCGTGAGTGTCGTAAAAGTCGACAGAAGGAAAAATGAAAATCAGGAGATGGGCAGCAATCTTCCTGGAATAAAAAAACTGCGGTTGCCATCGCGCCTGCCAAGCGTGGCAACTATGGCAAAATCCCTCCAAAATGAGAGTTACAAACTTTCGTGGCTATCTATGAGATATACTATCTCTGTATTCGATTCAATTACTCATAAATTGAGTTGGACAATGAATGTGTAATACGAGTCATTTATTTTCGATGCTATTATAAGAACTACTGGTGGCAGGATTCCTATGCAGGAATCCGTCTAGGTAGGTACCGCCCCAGGGCCAGTTATTCTGCCGTGAAGCAGTAGTGTGCAAACATTACTGTGTTTCGGTTTTGAGGGCACTGTGAGCTAGCGTAATCACTGGGCATATGAGACTTAAGACCTTATGTCTCAGGGTGATGGGCACAGTGTGGTGTTACACAGAAATTTCCTGGGTAATATTGCATTTGTTGTGGGCGGACGTTGCACTTACCATCAGGTGAACGTTTTGCTCGTTTCATCACTTTATCCAATAAAAAAAAAAAAAAAAAACATAAGTCAAGTCTTTAACGAATTTTTAATGCAAAATCAGATTTCATAACTTGTCAAGTTTCTTAAGTCCATTAAGTATTGTAATGTGCTTCCAAGTATCAAATTGCTTTATTGAATGTTTCCAAAATAACATATTATTTGTACGATACGTAATTGGACGTGTATTCGCCCAATAACGTATCACGCGAATATTGTGCAAACTAAATTCATCTATTGGTTTCATTTGGAATACTAAATATTTTTTTTTGTTTAACATAATAATATTACCACCGCCGTGAGGTGGCTTAAGAGAATCTACCATCCCTTCTCACCCCGTGGGTGTCGTATTAGTCGATAGACGGAAAATGAAACCAGGAGATGGGCAGCGTCTCCCTGGTACATCTGAATAAACAAACTGCGGGTCGCCAACGCGCCTGCCATGCATGGCAACCATTGCAAAATCCTTCCAAAGTAAGAGCTACAAGATTCTGTAGCATTCTATGGAGGATGCCACTGTTCAGAAGTGTACTAGTAATAGGCTGAAATGATGATAATGATAATTTTTTTATTAATGTTATTTTTTAGAATTATCTCCTGAATAAGATGTAAAAACCAAACGAATGTAAAACTTCGCTTCTTAAATAAAACGCCAAGAGACCGCGCAGCATTACTCAAGACGTCTTGTCTACAACGTAGCATCCTTACACTAACGATATGTCACAAAGAACCAGACGAAGGAAGACAGTTACTTGCTGGCTTTTAAAACTAGTTATTATTTTCTGCAACAGTTGAATTCGCATGCACGTCATTTGCGATAACAAAATTACGTTAAATGTTCAGACTAGAAATAAAACTAGATGCAACTAGTATTAAAACTAGAAGATGCAGCGTCTTTTGAATTAATATTATTGGTGAGTATCTCACTGGTGGTAGGATTCCTATGCAGGAATCCGTCTAGGTAGGTACCACCCCAGGGCCAGTTATTCTGCCGTGAAGCAGTAGTGTGCAAACATTACTGTGTTTCGGTTTGAAGGGCACTGTGAGCTAGCGTAATCGCTGGAAATTTGAGACTTAAGAACTGATGTCTCAGGGTGACGGGCGCAGTGTGGTGTTACACAGAGGTGTTCTGGATGACACAGCATTTGTTGTGGGCGGACGTTGCACTAAACATCAGGTGAACGTTTTGCTCGTTTCGTCACTTTATAGAATTAAAAAAATGAAATAAAAAAAATATACTACGGTAGCCAAACCCGCCTGCCAAGCGTGATAACCAAGGCAAAATCCCCGCAAAATAAGAGATACAAAATTTTGAGGCAATCTATGGGAGAAGCCTATGTTCGACAGAGGACTGTTGATATGCTGAAGTGGTGATGATGATGATGATGAAACATTAACAGCACCTTTTTGTGTTATCTTAAGAGTTATGAACTATTTTACTGTTATTATTAATTTTTCGTTTTTGCACTGCCGTTTATGGTTACGCTGATAGGTATCCTGCAGAGCAGAAAAGCACTTTTCTGTCAGTAAACTCATGGTAATGCAATGGAGAGTAAGATTCTTTTGAAATAGCGGCGACGTGGTTCTCCAGCCCGTCGCGTCTCGTTTCTCGTGGGGAGCGAAAAGTGGGCTACGGGTTTGATTTCTGCCTACCCCCTATGGGGAAAAGGCGTGACTGTATGTATACGAGTATATCTATGTTTAATTGTGACGTGTGAGAACCTGTCTCAGTCAATCAACTCTATCATTCCGTGGGTATTGCAAAATAGAAGTAGTAGCGGCGCGGCGGCGGCCATTTGGGGGCGACTTTAGAGATTCAGCCAAACCATTTCGTCCAGTGGCTGTCGTAAAAGTCGACTAACGGAAATGCCTGGAAAATCGTGGTCTTCGACTCATGGCAAAGTAACTATCTCTGTTATGTCAGATCTAAATTATCCTAGCCGGCGACGGGCAGCGGTGTCTAAAGTGCGAAGTTTCTGATACTGCGATCGCCAATCCGCCTGCCAGGCGTGGCGATTACGGCAAATATTCCCAACTTGGGAGAGGCCTTTGTCCAGCGGTGGACTTCTATATGCTGTTGAAGAGAATAATAACAGACCTAAATGATATTATAAGTTTTTTTTTATGTGAAACATCTATTGGCGTTCCTTGGGGGTAACACCGACTCGGCGTCAAACGCCATGACGCCCTTTTATGCCGTTATTCACCCTCTCCGCCCCCGCCTGTGGCGTGGTGCGTATTTATATCTTGTATTTAAATTGTGTATATATTATTGAAATTAGAATAAAAAGAAATATATATATTACTACCAACACTCTACGTTTTGATTTATTTTACTCCGTATTTATTTTTTGGTTTCCTTTAATTATAAATTCATCCAATAACCATCAATTTTGATATGTCACATCTGCCGGGCGTCTCGGGACGACCAGATATTATTTTCCCTAAAATTGTTTCTTCCTCTTTCTACTTAAAACTTTGAAAGTGACGCTCTCGAGAATTTGTCGGTATAATTAACTGAAATACTTATTGACGGATCTTACTAACTCTGATTTTGACAGTATAATTAACATAAAAGAAAAGGCAAAAACATAACAGCCGAATTTATCAAAAAAAAAATTCTTTGACTCATACCAAATCATCAGTAAAAGTCATTATTTTAACATCATCATTTCAGCCTTTTAGTCCACTGCTGAACATAGGCCTCCCTCATAGGTTGCCACAAAAGTTTGCGGTTCTCATTTTAGTGGGATTTTGTCATAGTTGCCACGCAGCAGGCTGTTTATTTATTGGATGTTCCAGGAAGATTCCGCTGTCCATATCCTAGTTTTTATTATCACTCTGTCGACTTTTACGACACCCATGGGATGAAATGAGGTGGTAGATTCTCTTAAGCCGCCACCACACGGCATAATGGGCATAATAATTATTTAAAAAAGGCTATTATTATATAGGCAAGCCTATGAAAACGTAGTATCTCATACAGAGTCGCTATTTCTAACTGGAAATAGCGACTCTGTTAGCTTACAGCAACCGGATGCGTAAAGCCGATTAGCTAAGCTAAGCTAAGCTGCCTTCATCGGTAAGACCCATGTTGACCCGTAAAGTACCATTAGTTGATTGTTTTAATTTTACTTGCCCTGCCGTTAAAAGGCCGGTGCGGCCTTAATAATATTTAAGGTCATTCTATCGAGAATACTCTTGAATAAAAATAACTCTATAATAACTCTATAATAATTGAATAAGATAACTCTTGAGAATCATGTAATTGAATATTGTCAGGTTCCTGCAGCCTGTAATTACCATAATGATTTCTTATATTTACGCGAACACTACTCATTTAAATGAAACTAATTTTACGGATTTTAAACGCGATAAAATCCGTAAAATTAGTTTCATTTAAATCTGTATTTACCAGTTACATTTGTAATGTGCTATACTATAATCAGAGTTTCCCAACCTTTTCCTGCAACGGTACACTTTGAGAAACCGGAAAATAATGAGGTACCTATATTTTTGAAAGAAAGAAAGAAACTTGTTTATTCGCAAGCAGGCAGTTTAACTACAGCACGATAATTAAGGTCTACAAAAGGTATATAAAGAAAAAAAAAGAAACTATTACTAACCTAAAATAAATAATAAAAATTAATGTGACCAAATGTTAAATCTGTGCTGCAGCATTAGCCCACGAAATGGATCGAACTCAGCTATTGTCGAGATAACCCGACACTGGTTTTCAGTCCGACTCATAACTTATGGGTACTCGGGCTATTTAACTATCATTCTGAATTTTTTTCGTAACTCTTAACTACCATCCGGAATTTTTTGCGGAACTCTTATGTACCCATAACCACAATTCAATATAATGTAGAAGACCAATAAATGTAAACCAGTGTATCCTTTCCAAATTCTAGCGGAACACCTAATACATTCAACGGAACGTAGTTTTTGAACTGGGAATAAATAATTTAAAACTTTTTGTATACTACTTTTTTAAGTGATATTTAAAACTTTTTTTTCTTTTTTTTATTTCTTTTAAAAAAACGAAGCCCCACAGTAGGATTTTCTCCTGTATCGTGGGTGCGTTTTACAAACATACATTTCACATGCACAACACAACCAGATCCGAAAAGCAACAATTTGTGTTTTTGCACAAATGTTACCCTCCGGCTGGGAATCGAACCCAGGACCGGTGGCGCAGAAGTCAGGTACGCTAACCACTACGCCACGCGGTCGACAGAACCTTTTAAAAAAAAAGAAGTCAAGAAAAGTAAAATATTTCCGATACACGCAATAGTATAATATTTCAGTCTAACACTTTTATTATTTCTATTCAGTTGAGTCTGAAAATCGTAAAGCAATAAATCGCATACAACGCCCAAATAAATTGCATAATACAGTCGCAGTTCCTGCTTGAATAAATTCTCTTTGCGAACCGTTACAGAATGAAATGAAGAAACAATACACGTCAAAGGAAATAAGAACGGTTGTTTCCTTTGACGTCTATTGTGCAGATACGTTGTCAATATAGTGGTAATATACTCTTGGCAATATTTTAATGTTAGAAAATATAAGTAAACTCAGATTTTCCTATACAAAATAATGTAATTACACTTGTTAATTTCGGCTTAAGAGAATCTACCACCCTGTCTTACCCCGTGGGTGTCGTAAAAGTAGACAGATGGAAAAATCAAAACCAGAAGATGAGCGCCTGCATCGTCCTGGAAGGTCTGAATAAATAAACTGCAGTTGCCAAACCGTCTGCCAAGCGTGGCAACTATGGCAAAATTCCCCCAAAACGAAGACTTCATACTTTTGTGGCAGACTATGGGAAAGGCCTATGTTCAACAGTGGGCTAGTGATAGGCTGAAATGATGATGATTTGTCGGCTCGGTTGGCTCAGTGGCTAAGCCCTTGGCTTCTGCGCCGCGGGTCGCGGGTTCGATGTATGGCCTACATATAGATGTTCTGGGTATGGGTGTTTGTGCATGTGGAATTTATGTCTGTAAAACGCACCCACGACAGGAGAAATCCTACTGTGGAGCATCGTTAAAAAAATGATGGATTTATCGTTATACATTCCAGCTATTATTAAATCAATTTCAATGTTCTGTTTTACTGAAAAAAATATAAGTATTACAAAGAATTATTTACTATTCACCAAGGACGAAAATGTATTTGCATATGTGAAATATCTGATTTATAAGTAATCTTAATTACATTTAGATAACATTTGGATAATTCTACAATGAACAATACAACACAGTCTACACAGTCTGTAGGTGATGATTTTTTTGTATAATATTGTAAAATTATATACCTTGACTATGAATCTCGCAGTTTGATAGAAGCAAAGTTAGCAGAAGGAAATTTAATATAAAGTAAAGATCAGAAAGTCTTAAAGTGACTAATTTAATTTCACTTAAGGCATAACGTGGAAATACTATATCAAGAGCCGTGGTAGCTCAGGGGCCTGGTGCTCGCCTTTAATTTCATAGTAGCGAGTAATATGGGTTCGATCCCCGGTGACAGCTCCTCTAATATTGTTGTACAATTTTAAGTGCTGATTTACCACGTGCTTAGCTTAGTTGAAGGAAAACATCGTGAGGAAACCTGCATGTCCGAGGAATAGAAATATCTTGAGGACATGTGAAGTCCGCCAACCCGCATTGGAGCAGCGTGGCGGATTCTTCCTAGCTCCAAAACTCTCTCAGAAATGAGGGGAGGCCTGTGCTCAGCAGTGGGACAGTTATAGGCTGAAACTTTACTTTACTTTTTTTACTATATCAACATACTAGTGGACGCCTATATAGGAGTCCGTTAAGATAGTTACTTCGCTGCAGTGCCAGTTATTCTGCCGCCACGCAATGGTGCTGTGTTCCGGATTAAAAGAAACGACATTCGCATGGTAACGAGCGCAGTGCATTACTGGTGGTGGGATTCTATGGGATCCACCCCAGGGACAGTTTTTTTTTTATTGGATAGAGTGACGAAACGAGCAAAACGTTCACCTGATGGAAAGTGCAACGTTTACCCATAACAAATGCTATGACACCCAGAACATTTCTGTGTGACGCTTCACTGCGCCCGTCACCCTAAGACATCAGTTCTTGAGTCTCAAATGCACAGTGATTACGCTAGCTTACAGAACCCTTCAGACCGAAGGACAGTTATGTTTGCAGACTACTGATTCACGGTAGAATAACTGGCCCTGGAGTGGTACCTACCTAGACGGATTCTTGCATAGGAATCCTACCGCCAGAAAAAATATTTATTTATAGTAATTAGTTTATCTAAAATAATTAGTTATTCTGCCGTAATGCAGTAGTGTACAACAATAACTGTGTTTCGGTCTGAAGGCCACTGAGAGTTAGCGTCTTAGGGTGACGGGCGCAGTGAAACGTCACACAGAAATGTTCTGGGTGTCATAGCATTTGTTACTCGTATGGGTAAACGTTGTACTTTCCATCAGGTGAATGTCCACGTCTCCATATCAAATAAAAAAATCAACACAGTATTTCAATTCTATTTTGTTTCAGGCCACTATTGGCATGCTCTCCCTCTTCTATTGATATTATTGGTACCAACCTAATAAACCTACTAAGACAAACCCTTAAGATCAGCAAGCTTAAGTAACGATGACTAAAGGTCCAGCCACGCCGAGGCATAGTTCACGAGTGCCAATCTTATATCTACCCGTCTAATGTTAAGGAAAGTTAATGGATGAAGGCTCAAGACCATGCATTTTATGAGAATAATTTAAATGTTGATGTTATTTTAAGTCAAATAAATGAATTTCACAATAATTTAGATTTACGGCGAAATGTGTTTTTTATCTCTCCCTCCCCTTTTTTATTGCTTTAACTTATTACTGTCGGGAACGAGACTATAAAAACCATTAATTGTGTTTTTCTGTGGAAATAAATATTAAAATCTATAAACGGTCGCTTGCCTTTAAACATAGAACGCGACTTACCTGAATTCGATCCCCTGCAGCCACATCTGAAACTATTCTGCAATTTTAGACGCTGATTTACCATTCCCCAACCCCATTGGAGCCGCTTTTCCCGGCTCAGAAACCATGGCAGAAATTAAAAAAAGTCTAAAACCATACTATACTGCCTGTATTCAGCAGTGGAATATTTATAATGGTTAGTTAATGGATGAAGGCTCAAGACCATGCTTTGTGATAGGATAGGATACTTGGTGCTAGGATTTATATGGAATCCTTCTAGATAGGGCCAGTTACTCTGCCGTGAAACAGTAGTGCGCAAACATTACTGTGTTTCGGTTTGAAAGTGAACTAAAAGCTAATGTAATCAGTGGGCATATGAGACTTAAGAACTGATTTCTCAGGGCGAACTTACCGCCAGGTGAACGTTTTGCTCGTTTCTTCACTATATCCAATAAAACATGTGTAGGGGGAAGCCGATGTTGGTAGTGAATCTGTGATAGGCTGTAGTGACGATGAATATGCCCAAGGTATAACTTATAATTTTAAATTGTCTTTTACGTATCTTCTTACGTACGTATATAAAGGAAATAATATGTCTTCACTAAAACATACAATGTTACTTTCATTTGTCTGTAATTGATTTTCGAGTGTCGCAATAAATTTCAGCCGGTCGTTTAATAAAGACCTCACTGCTCCTGGAGATTCGAAATTTATTCCGTTCTAACTCCAGTCTAATAAATGGCTGGATTTAGGCTCCGATATACATTTAAAAAGACATTACATAAAAGTTGTATTACGGTGACCTTATCTACAAATATAAAATAGCACAATTTAAATTGGCTATCAATCACACGTCGTCGTCGTCGTCGTTTCAGCCTATCAATAGTCCACTGCTGAACATAGGCTAGATTGTCACAAAAGTTTGTAGCTCTCGTTTTGGGGGGATTTTGCCATAGTTGCCACGCTTGGCAGACGGGTTGGCAACCGCAGTTTATTTATTTAGATGTTCGAGCATCTCCTGGTTTTCATTTTCCCTCTGTCGACTTTTACGACACCCACGGGATGAGATGGTGGTAGATTCTCTTAGGCCGCTACCACACGGCATCAATCACACGGAATTTATTAAACAAAACAGCTGTGCCTACAATTTGTGGGCTCTAATTTGGCTTATATCTTATGTAATTTGGTTTGAACGGGATGTTTTTTAGCTTCCGCTCAACCTAACCACGCCTTCTAAATACCAGAAGCAGATCACCCGCTTACTACCGCTCGGACAACCAAAATTTTGATAAAGAGTTAACGACTTTAATGATGTTGAATTCTACGTCGTTAGTGTTATTTTTAAGGAAACGTATACGAAAATAAATAATTAGTTTGTTTATATATTGAAAATAAAGATTAAATGCCTATAATTTAACAACGTTTCTGTTAAAGACTTTTTCAAATGTTTTTGGGAGGTTATGTTCCGGCATTTAAAATAATAAGATCCTTCCTCTGTTCCACTTTCCGTTTCTTTTCATTTCGGAGACCGCTACTCTCTTAATTTTTTTTTGATCAAAAGCCTAACTGTCGAAATGAATTTATTTAAATGTTGGTGTCATTTTAAGTCAAATAAATGAATTACACAATAATTAAGATTACCGACGAAATGTGTTTCCACTCTCTTCCTCCCCCTCTTTATTACTTTAACTTATTAGTGGCGAAAACGGAACTATGAAAACCATTAGTAGTATTTTTCTGAGTTAGTGTCATTAGTGGAAATAAATATTAACATATAATAATAAGCGTGGTAGCTCTGAGGATTTTAGAAAAACGGGCGCTTGTCTTAAATCGTAGAACGCGTCTGACCTGAATTCGATTCCCTGCAGCCAACTCATAAATTATTCTGCAATTTTAAGTGCTGATTTACCTCATGTCCTGCGGTGAAGGAAAACATCGTGAAGAAGCCTGCATATCTGAGGAATAAAAATATTTCGAGGACAGTCCACCGAACCGTATTGGAGCCGCGTGGCGAACCCCCGGCACACAAACCCAGTCAGAAATTATAAGAAGGCTTATAATGCCTGTACACGGAAACAAAGGATCAGCAGTGGAATATTTATAGACCATACCTTACCCTACTAATAAAAGACTCGATTAATTCCAGTAGTCGTCGTAAAAGTAAATGTGACTACTGACTAACGATTAAAGAGTCTAGTAGCATACAATCGCTGTTGTAACTATTTTTTCTTAAAAAAAAACGATGTTTCACTCTAGAATTTGTCCTGTACTATATGTAGTGTACGTAACGGTCGTGAGTGCGTTTTACGGGCATCAATTTAACATACACAACACATCATAATCATCATCTCAGCTTATCACTAGTCCACTGCTGAACATAGGCCTTAGTTGCCTCGCTTGGCAGGAGGGTTGGCAACCGCAGTTTATTTATTCAAATGTTCCAGGAAGATTCTACCGCCCATCTCCTTGTTTTCAATTTCCCTCTGTCGACTTTCACGACATCCACGGGATGAGATGGGGTGGTAGATTATCCTAAGCGACTACCACACGGCTAGACACAGCCAGACTCGAAATCCAATAATTTGTGTTTTTGGAAAAATGCTGGCCGAGACTAAAATTCGAACCCAGGTGAAAATTAGAACCCACGGTGTAGAAGTTAGGTATTTTAACCAATAAGTGCTCAAGTGCTCATTGTTTTGTTTTTTAATTTGACAAAAGTTTTGCAACGAAATTCAAATTTTATTTTTTTTTATGCGTCTACAATAATGCTATCATCTGTACACCTAGAAACACAGGGTATTAAAAGAACGTTAGCGTGAATCAAAAAAGGAATGCGAAAATAATTGATCCCTGGGGAGCTCTGGCGTTAATAGCCTTATGTCCAGACAAGCTGCCATTAATTATTACCACATGAAAGATATTTTTTAAGATAAAAAAAATGGAGACGGAGACGTTGTGATACTAAAGTTTTCTTTTTTTACTTTTTTCCGTTGAACCTTAGAAGCTCCCGAAGTGACGGCAAATATTACGTAATTCTTTAGATGAATATAGTAGAGAAAGAAATTTTTCAAACGACAGCTTTTCCTTATTACTAAAGATTTTCCTACAATGTTGGGCGGAAACAAAGGATTTCTGGTGAGGAAAAGTTTGTGACAGTTTAAAGTTGTCCTCACTGCAGCGTTCAGTAAGTCTTAAATAAGGTATATGAAATTTTTAAAATCAAACAAACTTATTTATTTTTTAATTCGGTGTAGGAAAACATATATGTCGGATGTACAACAACTGCAATATACACATTATCATGGATTGAGCCTATCAATAGTCCACTGCTGAACATAGGCCTCCTCCACAGAGTGCTACAAAAGTTTGCAGCACACATTTTTGGAGTATTTTGCCAGTTACCTCGCTTAGCAGTTTATTTATTTAGATGTTCAAGGAAGATGCTCCTGACCATCTCCTAGTTTACATTTTCCCTCTGTCGACTTTTACTACACCCAAGGGATGAGTCGTCCATGAGTCGAGTCCACTTTTACGACTCAACTTGAGTTCGATTCTTCGTGATAAACCACTAAAATTGTTCCGCAAATTTCAGTACTGATTTACCATGTGCTCAGCGGTGAAAAATTTTTTTGAGGAAGCCTGCATATCGTAGGCTTAAAAATATCTGTGAAGTCCGCCAACTTAAAAAAGAAATAAAGTACTAATTTATCTTGCTATTTTCTATCTTTTTTTTATTGTATTAAGTAATGATGTGATAGATGATGAACTAGCAAAATGTTCACATGATGGTAAGTGCAACTTCTGCCCATAACTAATGCTGTGTCACCCAGAAAATTTCTGTGTTACACAACACCGTGCCCTGAGATATATGTTCTTAAGTCTCATATGCTCAGTGATTACGCTAGCTCACAGTGCCCTTTAATACGAAACACAGTAATATTTGCATACTACTGCTTCGCGGCAGAATAACTGGCACTGGTGTGGACACCTACCTAGACGTATTCCTGCATAGCCGGAGCAGATCGCTAGTATAATAATTAATAAGCCACTCTGTAATGGAAGTAAAAAACGTAACAGACATCCATTTAATCTTTATTGATCACAATAAACGATACAATAGGCGGACATAATGCTCTGTGCATTCTATGCTAGCCAACCTTTGGCATAGCAAAAAAATCCCTTTGCTGAGTACAGGCCTAACAAATACTTTTTACTGGTGGTAGGATTCCTATGCAGGAACCCGTCTAGGTAGGTACCACACCAGGGCAAGTTATTCTGCCGTGAAGCAGTAGTGTGCAAACATTACTGTGTTTCGGTTTGAATGGCACTGTAAGCTAGCGTAATCACTGGGCATATGAGACTTAAGAACCGATGTGTCAGGGTGACGGGCGCGGTGTGGTTTCAAACAGTAATTTTCTGGATGACACAGCTTTGTTATGGGCAGACGTTACAGTTACGGTCAGGTGAAAAAAATATAGGTTCGCCTTATGGGCATAACTACAGTGTATATTAAGTTTTGTTCTTAGTGCATCTAAGAATCAACCATTCAACTACACTAATTAATGAAATAAATTTGCTATAATGTAGGAAAATCAGATTTCGATTGTCAAAGGACTTTTCTCCTTACAATAACAACGTTTTCTTAATCAGTATCTTATGTACGGAGAAACGTGGAGAAGAAACTCCGCAGATATTTTATTTAATTATTTAAATGTTATATAAATATAAAAAGAAACGCCACGTCAAAATTACAGCAACTGAAAATCTTGAAAGCAACACTAATAAAATTAGAAGAAATTAAAGATGTCTGTCAGGGTCATAGCAAGTGGGGGTCCGTCTTTACCAACGGGAAAGAGGCGTGACTCTATACATTTATTTATTGAAACTTTATTGCAAACCTTTAAATAAAAAAAGGTAACAAAGGGCAGACTTAATGCCTATAGGCCACCAGTAACCCATGGTGTGGTGAGAACTTGTGATAGGTGCAGCATAAACAACATAAATAAAACATATACTTACACATACATACATACATACACACATTAATATTGACATACAATATATATATATACATACACACATACTAATAACTGCTAATGATAATAAATGATTGAAGTAGTAATAACCGGATTCCTTAAATGCTCACGAATCAACCTTTTCATGTATGTATAAAATTGATTACATGAGGAATTAGAATTAAGATGTTCTATAAACAAAAAGCGGCTCGTTAAAAGAATACTACCACTCCATCTCATCCAATGGATCTCGTAAAAGGCGAGTAAAGAATAAAACTGCACTGTGCACCCAACAGCGCATGGTGGCGATGGGCTCACCACCTATCACACCAAGTGCATTATATTGATTTGGTGAAACGTGGATTGTGGCAGTCTGTGAGTCTGATCTGCTTTTGCAGTGAGTGCCGAGTCTCTGACTACCCCTTATGGGATACAGTTGTGATCTTATGTATGTATGTATGTATAAACAAAACTATTCTGAAGTATCACCCCAGCAAGTTTTGTGCTTATTTTCGCTCAGTAATGCAAGATTACACTTAGCTAACAGAAGCCGCACGCGACATGACATGGTGCACAGACATGGGTGTTACGATCTTATTTCCGTTGTGAAACGAGATGGCATGGGTGAAATACAGTTGGTTCGGCCAAACATTTGTCAATGTACGTGTTTATTAAACACACCGTGTACCGATTTGTAATATTACAAAAATAACCGTTTTAAGAAATAAAAACATAATTCTTACTTTTAAATTGAGTACATTTAAATTATAGTCAACAGAGTTATTGTAAAACTTACTTTATTGCTCTTTTTAGATCCTAAAATTATTGAGTAAAAGGGCTTATTCCATAAAGATTTTTTTTTATTGCATAAAGTGATGAAACGAGCAAAACGTTCACCTGATGGTAAGTGCAACGTCTGCCCACAACAAATGCTGTGCCACCCAGAAAATTTCTGTGTGACACCACACTTTGCCCATCACCCTAAGACATAGGTTGTTAAGTCTCATATGCCCAGTGATTACACTAGCTCACAGTGCCCTTCAAACCGAAGCACAGTAATGCACACTACTGCTTCACGGTACAATAACTGGCCCAGGGGTGGTACCTACCTAGACGAACTCCTGCATAGGAATCCTACCACCAATAAAATTAATAAACCAGTAATTGATATATGTTTGTTCTCTGACGTAAGAATAAATATTATCATCATCTTTTCGGCCCATCTCAATTCCACTGCTGAGCATTGGTCTCCTCCATAGGTTGCTACAAGACATGACCCTGTGTCACCTGCATCCATCGACTTCTCGCAAAACCATACCGATCGTTGCTCCTTTCAATGGGAGTTCGTCCTACACTGCGTTTACCGGTACAAGATTACAACTCGCGAACCTTTCTTACCCGACAGTTATCAGTTCTGCGAGCTATGCGGCTGGCCTACTGATGTTCTCCTAGCCGATTTCGACCACGGCGACAACTTCCGAATCCGAATGTCGAGAGCCATCAACTGCGCAGGAGATATTATAGTGCCACAAGTGTACGCGCAAACACAGAGGCACTCACTCGTCCCTACCGGCGCCCGATGTAACGCTGATGTGATAAGATCGGAGGTAGGCTAGGATGCAGTGTCAGAAACACGGGGACAAACACAACACTACCAGACCCGAAAACAAACAATTTGTGTTTTAGCACAAATGTTGGCTCCGGCTGGGATTCGAACCCAGGACCCGTGGCATAGAATTCAGGTACTCTGACCACTATGCCACGCGGTCGGCTGGCCTACTGCTACTTCAGTTTCCTAATTCTTTATAAAGTATCGGTTACCTTAGTTCTGCTACGGATGTCATGGTTACGAATTCTATCTCGCAGAAAAACATCGGGGGTAACATTTTACATAGCTCGTCGAGCGACTTGGAGCTTTCTCATGCGACCTGGAATTAAGAATACGTCTCGTTTCGGTATTTCATCACTGACAACACACACGAGTTATAGAGCTTTTTTTTAAGACTTTGAGGTATACTCGACGAGATGTGACGCGCTTTCCAGAATATATATTTTATTATATTTTCTCATGATTCATGAGTTTGTTTAGAAAGAAACATCTAATGAATTTAGCTTTCAGTTCACGTCTAACGTTTAGGGAATGTTTGTTATGCATTTAGATCACGTTTTATATTTTTTGTGAAAAGTTTGAAGAATATCAAGAAGCAACAGATCAATAACTTACCATATAACTTCATGAAATATTCATTACAAAACCCGATTAAAATTTGAATGACCGCGGATTTTTTCTTCTTCGGTCTTCTTCTTTATACTGGTTGTAGGATTCCTATCCAGAAATCCCTCTAGGAAGGTACCACCTCAGGGCCAATTATTCTGCCGTGAAGCAACAGTGTGCAAGCATTACTGTGTTTCCGTTTGAAGGGCACTGTGAGCTAGCTAGCGTAATCACTGGGCAGATGAGACTCAAGAACTGATGTCTCAGGATGACAAGCGGAGTGTGGCGTCACACAGAAATGTTCACGGTGACGCAGAATTTGTTATGGACAAACGTTGCACTTACCATCAGGTGAACGTTTTGCTCATCTCGTCACTTCTTCTTAATAAAAAAAAAAATAAGGGCCTTCACCAGTCAGAAGGCGACAAGATTTTTCAAGGCTTTTTCCTTAGACGACTTCTACGACGTCTACTGGAATTAATCGAGTTTTTTCTAAGCAAGGCCCATAAATGTCCCATTGCAGAGCACAGGCGTCCTTCAATCACATGTCCTCGAAATATTTTTATTCCTTGGACATGCAGTTTTCCTCACGATGTTTTCCTTCGCCGCTGAGCACCTGGTAAATCAGCACTTAAAATTGCAAAAGTAGTTAGAGGTGCCGGCACCGGTCATCGAACCTATCACACGCGCACTATGAAACTAGACCTAGATTACCTAGACTAGAGATTGGCAAGAGATTCCGTAGTATATGATTAAGCTGTAAAAGCCAAAGAGGCTAACAGCAAGTACAGTCACCGAAATTATATAAAAGAGTATTTTTTTTATTGTATCAAGTGATGAAATGAGCAAAACGTCCACAAAACAAACAAATGCTGTGTCACCCACAAAATTTCTGTGTGACACCACACTGTGCCCATCACCCTGAGACATAAGTTCTTAAGTCTCATATGCCCAGTGATTACGCTAGCTCTCAGTGCCCTTCAAATCGAAACAGTAATGTTTTACATTACTGCTTCACGGCAGAATAACTGGCCCTGGGATGGTACCTATCTAGACGGATTCCTGCATAGGAATCCTACCACCAGTAAAAAGAGAAGTAGTAAGATTCCATAACTATAAAAAATTAAGTATAATTGTAGTCGATCTCAACATATGGATAGACCTAAACGAGTATTTTGAGATATGCATGGAAAAAACAAAGTATTATTCGTTGTTAAACTTAAACCGCGCTGAATAGTCAAAGCAAAAGGCACTCTCTAAATAACGCTTTTGCATTAATGAGAAACTATGCCGTCTTTTTGTTCACTGGATGGGCGAAATGTGTACAGTTCATTTGACAATGCTGCTTTCTTTTTACTAATCAGTTTTTGTTACCATTTTTTTTGTCATGATTTTACAAAAAGTGTTACGAATTTGCCACAAATTCAAAATCATAACTTAAAAGAGTGACTGAGTATTCAAAATTGTGCGCGGTTTTCCTGAAATAAAGTACTCTTGAAATTATTGCCAGTACTGTTGTTAAATGGTTGCCAGTGGTAGTTCACTGAACAGGCGCTTTAAACTCAAAGTACTGGAGTGACTGGAGTTCGATTTTAGTGCTGATGTACCATGTGCTTAGCCACATATTACAGTGTATGTTAAGTCCGACATCTTGGATTGGAGGAGCATGGCAAACTCTCACCAGCTCCGAAGCCCTCTTAGAAATGACAGGAGGCCTATGTTCAGGTTCATTTATAGGCAGTTACTTTACTTTACTTTACTAAGCACTGTACGCTGTGGCTTCTTATAACAGAGTTATTGTAAAACTTATTTCATTGCTCTTTTTAGATCCTAAAATTATTGAAAAAAAATTAAATAATGAAATTAATTGAAATACGTTTATTCTCTGACGTAAGAATAAAAAACATCATCATTATTTCAGCCCATCTCAAGTCCACTGCTGAACTTTGGTCTCCCCCATAGGTTGCCACAAAACACGGCTCTGAGTCACCTGCATACATCGAATTAGGCGCATCGGCTGAGCTATGTAGTATTTTGCGTTACTGATCACGGGTTCGATTCCCACACGGGCCGAATATTTGTATAGTCCACAGATAGAGATATTTTCTGCTTGGCTGTTACAAGTGCAAATTACGTCTAAAAAGTTTCAGAGATACGGAGAGACAATATTAGGGAAACGTTTCATATCCAAATGAGAAATGAGGTCACGGCTACCAATTACGCAGTAAAAACATAATTAACTACTATGCAAAAAGATATAAAGAAAGCAAAAATATATCTTTATTATATTTTAGTATCTATAATATATTTAGTATCTAATCAAATTAAATTAAAACAATGACTGAAGTGAAGTTATCATTTAAGCCCCGGTATTGTTGCTGCACGACCGAAGACTAATTAGATTAAGAGTTTCTATGGATATCAAGAAGATCACAGACAAGTTTAATTAAAGTCGAAATCGAAGCTCATCCGAACACTGCAGCGGCACTTCTGAAAGCAAAGAAAACACCATAATACCTTTTCATACTACATAAATACAGTAACACCTTTTTCCCATATAACGGGTAGGTAGAGACCACACCCGTAGCCCATTTTTCGCCCCGCGGGAAACGCGACGTGTCGGGTGGCGAATTATGTTGCCGCCATTTCGATACGTGTCAAGAAATTCTTACTCATCATTGCGTTCTCACGAGCACTGACAGCATCAAATATTATGGTATTATTCTGCACTAATAAAGGTTATCCGTACAATACCTTACTACTAAGGACTACGGCTCTCACGATACCTCGGTAAGAAAGAGGTAGATGTAATATTACTCTGCCGGACACCTATCAGATATGACATTATTAGGTGGTAGGATCCCTACGCAGGAATCCGTCTAGGTAGGTACCACCCCAGGGTCAGTTATTCTGCTGTGAAGCAGTAGTGTACAAGCATTACTGTGTTTCGGTTTAAAGGGCACTGTGAGCTAGCGTAATCACTGGGCATTTGAGACTTAAGAACAGATGTCTCAGGGTGACGGGCGCATTCTGGTGTCACACAGAAATGTTCTGGGTAACACAGCATTTGTTATGGACAGACGTTGCACTTACCATCAGGTGAACGTTTTGCTCGTTTCGTCATTTTATAGAAAAAAAAATATGGTACCTTATAACAGTGCCGGTTGACGGCAATGTGTGACTATGTTTGAATGAAAAGGGCTGTCCTGTCGTGTCGTTAAAGTCAATTAATTGAAAGGCCATGAAAATTGCTCATATCTAATCTAAGCAGTCGAGATATCAAAAAGTAACTGAGTAATAGTCTGCTGACTTCTTGCATGTCGACAAGAATCCCCGCCGTGGCCACAGAATTTTGAAGAGAAGATTTTTCTTTTTTTTTTATTGAATTATGTCAGAATAACTGGCCCTGGGGTGGTATACTCGACCAAAAAGAGTATTTTTATTAAGAAGATGTGTTTTCCGGGAAACGGAGTTGTATAACGCATTTTGTCTCATCATCATCATCATCATTTCAGCCTATCACTAGTCCCCTGCTGAACATAGGCCACGCCCATAGATTTCCACAAAAGTTGTAGCTCTCATTTTGGGGGATTTTGCCATAGTTGCCACGCTTGGCAGGCGGGTTGGCAACCGCAGTTTATTTATTCAGATGTTCCAGGAGATGCTGCTGCCCATCTTCTGATTTATATTTTCCCTGTGTCGACTTTTACGACACCCACGGGATGAGATGGGATGGTAGATTCTCTTAAGCCGCTACCACACGGCTTACATTTTGTCTACCGAAAATTAAATGAGAAATAAAGTCTAAACGCGATTATTGCAATAGTCGCGTGTGTGGAGAACGCATAGCCAGGGTTTGTCCAAAGTGTCTTCAAAACATTGCCTAAAGATTATATTTTTTATTATAAATTAGGTCATCTAAATTACGATAACTTGATTTTATAATAGATAGTTTAAAAATTAAAAGAGCCTGGCAATAGATCTGAATGTACGAGTATGTTTCAATGGTGTGACATTTAAAAAATATTACTCGTACTTTACTTTTTTAGTATATATACTTATTTTATGCCATCCACAAAATTAGCACCAGATAGTTTGAAATACAAATTTATAGATTTGCTTTTAAACCTCATTTAAACTTGTCACAGCGTCACAGTTACAAATTTAAAAAATAACGATACAAAGCGTTCTACAAAATAATAAAATAAATAAAATTACAGGTAAAAACCTTAAAGCTAGAAGGGTATATGTTGACAATGAAATCATATTTTTATACAGATATACAATATTATTGTATTTGTCTTGCGGATTAGATAAAATGCAAATACCTAACGGTGCATAGTACGCAGTTTGCCGTGTGGTGGCGGCTCATTATAAGAATACTACCACTCCATCTCATCCAATGGATCTCGTAAAAGGCGAGTAAGGAATTAAACTGCACTATGCACCCAACAGCGCATGGTGGCGATGGGCTCACCACCTGTCACCATGTGCATTATATTGTTTTGGTGAAACGTGGATTGTAGCAGTCATCTGTTTTTGCAGTGAGTGCCCAGTCTCTGACTACCCCTTATTGGATGCAGTCGTGATCTTATGTATGTATGTATGCATAGTACGCAAGATTTGATCTAGTTACCTTAAAACACAAAAAACAGATTACATTTGTTTGATCTAGGCATGTGAGTGGGAACATTTACGTTAATTCCACTGAGGAGGTTAGGACAGTCAAAGGCATTGTTTACAAGTTGGTACAAGAGAATATCATCCAAATATTGCCTGCGGAAGCAGAGCGTAGGCATCTTAAAGTACAGTAACCTATTCTTATAACTAGGAAGTTTTTTAACCAACCCATATTTATAGGCAAGCTGCCAAAATAATCTCTTATGAACACTTACAATACGCTTTTCATGAACAATGTAGTGAGATTACAAACGCGACTGCAGTACTCAAGTCTGCTACGCACCAGTGTGGTAAATAATAATTTTTTCTTTGGAATTTTTACTGGTGGTAGGATTCCTATGCAGGAATCCGTTTAGGTAGGTACCACCCCTGCCGGCCAGTTATTCTGCCGTGAAGCAGAAGTGTGTAACATTACTATGTTTCAGTTTCAAGGGCACCGAGAGTAATCACTGGCAAGCATATGAGACTTAAGAACTGATGTCTCAGGGTGGCGGGGGTAGTGTGGTATCCGCGCAGAAATGTTCTGCGTGATACAGCATTTGTTATGGGACGACGTTGTACTTACCAACAGGTGAACATTTTGCTCGTTTAAAAATTACGGTCGATGTAACGCAACATTTTGAAACTACTCGATACTATGTGATCAACATGTATGTGCAATTGAAATTTAGTGTCGAGAACCAACCCCGAGGCCTTAACTACAATCACTTGTTTCAAGAGAACGCCATTAATATTGTAAGCAGCTGCATCATCAACTCGCTGATTACGTGAAAAGCTCATGAGATAAAAAAAATTAACATTTAAGGACATTCCATTGCTAACATACCAACGCAAGATGGAACTTGTTAATATATCACTTTGCAACATATATACATCATTGGACTTTTCTTCCTTAACAACATGTAAACCGTCTGCGAATAGGTAATAACTACAGTTTTGAAAACACTAGCCTACTTCGTTGATAAAAATTATTTGGCTTTATATGCCAAAAGACTATCGGATGCACAAGACCCTGGAAAACCACAGCGAATGTTGGAAGAAGAAAGGTGTGTTATTTTTATTAAGTATTTATCGCCTGATTTATGCAATGGCCCCTTCCATAGTGTAGGAAATTTTTCTTTATCTACATGTCACGTCGCAGCTTACAAAATAACATTTACATCGTGTGGTATAAGATACTTGATGTCTCCCTAGATGGATACTTTTCAAGCTTCATTATTATTGTAGTAATCATTTATATTATAGTATGCTTTAGAGCACAAACACTTTTAATATAAGTTTTAAATTTAGTTTCTGTTACGTAGTGGGACACAAATAGATAGTGCACAAGTTTTTAAGAAGACAGGAGGAATACCATCATTTCTAGCTCCTTTATTAGAGTCCAGTCTTTTTAAAACATTGTAAATTTTAGATCGAGAAACCATGAAAGAGCTGAGGAAATTGGAGGTTACACTTGCATTATTATTGGGATAGCATTGGTATACATACAGCCCAGGCCATTATTTATTTATTTTTATTGTTGTGTTAGCTGTGGTAGCTCAGGGGCTAGGCGCTCGCTTTAAATTTCATAGTACTCGAGTGACTAGTAAACCCTGGTTAATGGTGAGAAAAAAATTTATAGGAATCGGAAAAAAATTTTGAAAAAAGTTAGCATATCCCATCGCCTGTAGATGCTGTGACCTTATCCAAAGTGTTGGAGGCGACGTATGCGCTTGTAGTTTTATTTTTATTCTTTATAAATTAACAAAAAAGTTTCTATACGTTTGTAATATATAAAATACAACTTTTTTTTAATTGATAATGCGACAAGTCCACCGAAACGTTCACCTGGTGGTAAGCGCAACGTCTGCCCATAACAAATGCTTTGTCACCCAGAAAATTTCTGTGTGACACCACACTGTGCTCATCACCCTGAGACATAAGTTCTTAAGTCTCATATGCCCAGTGATTACGTTAGCTCACAGTGCCCTTTAAACCGAAACACAGTAATATTTGCACACTACTGCTTCACGGCAGAATAACTGGTTCTGGGGTGGTACCTACCTAGACGGATCTGAACATATAATAATATAAAAGTAATGAAGAATTATTTGAACAAAACTTATTTTAATGTACACCAAGACTGAAGACACTTGAACGATTGATAAATACATTTAATTTTATTAGCGTTATCGCTGTTTTAAAACTGTAAGCAGAAATACTGTTCACAAAGTTTAATAGCTCTAAACTAGACAAACCGCACGGTTGCATCGTTTATTGCTTCATTTAAACTTGTTCGACGGATTCCAGTACTTTCGTGCTCCTCTTCACATAGACAAACAACGTTTTTAATGATTTCGTTAGTCGGCATTTACAGTAAAGATACCTATCCATACTAATATTATAAATGAGTAAGTAACTCTCTCTGTCCCTCTGCCAGTTTGTTACCTTTTCACGGTTCGACCGCTGCAGCGATCTTGACGAAATTTGGCACAGGGATAGCTTGCTTCCTGGAGACGGATGTAGCACACTTTTTATCATGTACAATCAAATAGTTTCTTCGAGATATGTAAAAAACCGATATCCACGTAATAATCCAAATTATAAAAAAAATAGTCTTTTATTTTGTACATGTAAATGTATCTGCTTTATATATTACCTAATTTAATCACTTAACGACCGCGTGGCCTAGTGGTCAGAGTACCTGACTTCTAAGCCGCGGGTCCTGGGTTCGAATCCCAGCCGGAGCCAACATTTGTGCTAAAACATAAATTGTTGGTTTTCGGGTCTTGTGTTGTGATTGTCCCCGTGTTTCTGACACTGCATCCTAGCCTACCTCCGATCTTATCGCATCAGCGTTACATCGGGCGCGGGTAGGTTGGGACGAGTGAGTGCCTCTGTGTTTGCGCGTACACTTGTGGCACTATAATATCTACTGCGCAGTTGATGGCTCTCGACTGTAGTCGGAAGTTGTCGCCGTGGTCGAAACCGGCTAGGAGAACATCACAATTTAATCACTTATTTCATTTTTTTAAAGGGCATAAATAACATAAAAACAATAACATTAAATATTTTAAGACCAAAAAAGAACATCATGATCGCTGTGCATATATTGTATTACCCTAATTCATATGTTCAAATGTTTTATATTTCATGAAAATTAACGTAATACGTCCTCCTCGCTTTTAATATAATTTTGTCTCCGTTTTCATGATTCCTCTGGGATATTCCTAAGGCATTTAGGGCAAACATTAGCATGGATAGATTTTCTATAAAAACAGTCTTTTTATTTAAGTTTTTTTAAATGAATATGAACCGTGTTTTTTTTAATAATTGTATAATTGTATAGAACGTTTATTAAATTTATTAAAACCGTTGTTCAATTTACTGTGTGATCATTATTTGCTAAGATATCGATGGTTAAAGAAAAAAGAAATAATTTTTAATTTAAAGTCAGAAATCTCAGTAAACAATTGACGTAGTTGAGAATAAGAAAAGCAAATTTAAGCAGGATAAGTAGGCTGAGACAACTGTGTCTCAAAAAATTATAGCCAAAAGGTCTTAAAACTGGAAGTGCTTTAAGCTTCAAAACACTTTTTTTCAAATGTTAATACGTCCACTTTTCACTGAAATGAGACCTTTTGTAAATCAACAAAAAGTTTAGATTTTTTTTTTTTGGTTTCATTTATTTTTTTCCGGTAGTGCAATGCAACGTCGACTTCCTCCGCATTTTTGAATAAGATGATTACGCTGCCACGTGTTTTGCCTTCCGTCACGTCTAGTTTACTGCGGGGGCGAATAGTGGGCTACATGTATAGCCTCTGCCTGCGGCTTATATGGGAAAAGGCGTGACTATATGTATGTATGATTACGCTGTATAG
Organism: Luehdorfia chinensis; assembly: GCA_019845155.1. Taxonomy (NCBI): domain Eukaryota; kingdom Metazoa; phylum Arthropoda; class Insecta; order Lepidoptera; family Papilionidae; genus Luehdorfia; species Luehdorfia chinensis. Next base: position 740,689 of record JAHVAK010000596.1, read on the forward strand.
TCAAATTATGAAGACGGTCTTATATTGTAAGAATTTTTTTACGGAAAGTATATCTTCGATATTTTGAACAAGTCACAAAAAGTTTATTAATTATTATTATTTCTCTATTCTTTAATTACACCTGCCAGAATAGCTGACCACACTGCGGGTTGACTGGCAGAGAATGCCGATAGGCATTAAGTCCGCCCATTATAACCTTACCTCTGAAATGTAACATAAAGAGTAAATAAATAAATAAAATAAATAAAAATAAGCTACGATGTACAAAATTTATTCATTCCAGCACAGCATAGCAACATTTGTACTACAAATGTAAAAATATCCTGCTTTCTGAGTCGTTCTTTTTGGGTCACACCAATTTATGTTGATTGTGTTATCTTCTTGGTAATTCCTACGTTTCTTAGTTTTTATTCCTATGGGATGTCATTAAGATTTTACTTTATATTCTTCTCATGTTTCATTTGGTGGAATGCAATAGGGGTTGAGTAGATTCTTATCTTATTTTCTATTTGCCCATTTTTATATTTAAATTGAAGAAAGAGAGTGAGACGTGAAAGAGTTTGTATACTTGGGATCAAAGTTACGAGAGACGAAAGGTACGACGGAGACATTGATAGAAGAGTATTGGCAGGAAATCAAGTGTTTGGAGTTATAACGCTATGATTTCTCCTGCATCGCGAGTGCGTTTTACAGTCACAAATTTCAAACCAGACACGAAATCCAACCATTTGTGGTTTCGCACAAATGTGGGATTAGAAGACGGGACCTGCTGCGTAAAACCCCTAGGCCACGCTATCATCAAAATTTAATGGAATAGGTATAAAATGCATTTTCTTATATAATACTGAAATCTTACAAAGTGGTCGCTAGTAAACTGTCATACATCGATTTTCTAATCTAAACAGCTGCCGAAGCTATAAATACTCGTCGGTTAGCTATTCGTATAATCGCGCTACGCCAGCAACATTTACTTTAGAGCTTTTATACGTAAGTCTTATTCGTTTGTTGATGCCGGTAGTCTTTACTACTGGTAGTAGTATTTCTATGAAGAAATCCGTCTAGGTAGGTACCACCGCAAGCCATTTATACCCATAATTACCGTGTTTCGGTCTGAAGGGCACTGAGAGCTAGTGTAATCACTGGGCATATGAGAGTTAAGACCTGATGTCACAGGGTGATGGGCGCAGTGAAAGGGAAAGGGTGACACAGCATCTTTTATGGTCAGAAGTTGCACTTACCATCAGGTCAACATTAAAAAAAATACTAAAGTAAAAACCGTGTGGTGGCGGCTTAAGAGAATCTACCACCCCATCTCGTCCCGAGGGTGTCGTAAAAGTCGACAGACGGAAAATAAAAACGAGGAGATGGGCAGCAGCATCTTCCTGGAATATCAGAATAAATAAACTGCGGTTGCCAACCCGCCTGCCAAGCGTGGCAACTATGTCAAAATGGGGGCTGAAAGCTTTTGTGGCAGTCTATGGGGGAGGCCTATGTTCAGCGGTGGACTAGTGACAGGCTGAAGTGATGAAAGTAAAAATAAAGTTAGATATTTTTCTTCACCACTGAGTCGGTGGTAAATCAACATAAAAGCTGAACATTTAACAAAATTGTTTTATAAATCACGGCGAATATTTTATAATATATTTAATAAATATTCGCCGTGTGGTGGCGGCATAAGAGAGTCTACCACCCCATTTCATCCTGTGGGTGTAGTAAAAGTACACAGAGGGGAAAAAACCAGGAGATGGGCAGCAGCATCTTCCTGGAACATCAGAATAAATAAACTGCGGTTGCCAACCCGTTTACCAAGCGCAGCAGCCATGGCCAAATCCCCCCAAAATGAGAACTACAAACTTTGATGGCAATCTATGGGGGAGGCCTATGTTCAACAGTGGACTAGTGATAGGCTAAAATGATAATGATAAATGAATATTCTTCTTCTAAAAATAATTACACGAGCTTTTTTCCAAATCAGCCTTGTCAACGTTGAAATAAGATATTTATTTTAACCGCTTGCTTAGACGGGGAATTTAACCGGTCTCTTCGCCTTTTATCGTGCTAATAAACAAACCAAATAAGGACGAATATAAATAAATACTTTTGAGTAATATTTTGACTTTAATTAGAGTAAATTATCGGACTAATAAATAGACACAACAATGAGGATCAAATACTTTTCAGAAATATTTAATTAGAGAAAATCCGTGAAACGTAAATTTCTTTAATTAAATAGGGAGAGTTAGGCTTTGTTTTGTAAACAAGGACAGTTATTGTTCGTTTATTTTAATTATTATTTTAATATTTTTTGATTATTTTAATTATTTAAAAAGGTTGTGGATATTACGATGAACAACGGGCAGAATGTCTAACGGACAATTGTTATTGTAGGTCCTGTTGTTGTAGTATTAATCTGAGGAGGGACCTCAGATTAATCTATTTCCAAGCCAAGCTGAGCTTTCATTCTGACTGAGGAGGCGACAATTTGTATGAAAATTATTATTTATTTTACGTCCCAAGGAATCATGTAATATGAAGTTTGACAAAGATGATAATGGAGGACAAGTAAATTTCGACATTGTGTTCGTGGTTGGTTACAGCATTTGTTATGCCCAGAGGTTGTAGTCACCATCAGGCGAACGTCTTGTTTATCTATTCACCTTCTCCTATAAAATAGAAAATTTGTTTGTTTCTTGCTTTCAATAAGTCGGCTCGGTTGGCGCAGTATATAAGACCTTGGCTTCTGCGCCGCGGGTTTGATTCTTGCACGGAACCAATATTTGTATGGCCTACATGTAGTTATTCAGGGTATGGGCGTTTGTGTTGCTCTGTATAAAAAAAGGAGTAGTTTAAAAAAAAATATAGGACATATACGCCAATCCGCACTGGAGCAGCGTGGCGGACTCTACCCGGCTCCAAAACCTTCTCAGAAATGAGAGGAGGCCTGTGCTCAACAGTGGGACATTTATAGACTGTAACTTTTTAGTTTTTTTAACGGACATATTGAGCGCTGTCAACGCTCTGAAATGCAAGAATCACATTAATATTTCTTAAAAGCTAACTGGTGCTAGTACGAGTATGTACACAGGTTATTCCCAGTGTTTTGTATTTATAATATAAAAATAAATTATAAGCTTATTGAAATAGTAAACACTGTTTGTAAATATCAATAAACAGCGTCATTGGTATAAAAATATGAAAACCATGAGCAATTCCTGTTATGCTGTCATATACTTCCGAATTTTCGTGATCCAAGGAATACTGATTTACTGGTGGTAATATTCCTATGCTGGAATCCGTCAAGGAAGGTACCATCCCAGGGCCAGTTATTCTGCCGTGAAGCAGTAGTGTGCAAACGTTACTGTGTTTCGGTTTGAAGGGCGCTGATAGCTAGCGTAATCACTGGTCATTCGAGACTTAAGAACTCCTGTCTCAGGGTGACGGTCGCAGTGATGTGTCACGCAGAAATGTTCTGGGTGACACGGCATTTGTTATGGGCAGACGTTGCTCTTATCATCAGGTGAACGTTTTGCTCGTTTCGTCACATTATCCAAAAAAATAAATACTTGACCTAGTCGCCTTGTCCTTCGCTTTTTTGCACACCGGTGACTTACTGGTACTATCTAATTTTTCGTTTGTAAATTTTTCCTCATTACAGAAATTCCAGGTCAGGGTACTTAATCTAGTTGCCTTGTCCTACAAATACAGTAAAGTACTGGGTAAACGACCCTCCCCAGTCTGCTGTCTCCACGAGCTCCTTTTTTATGGAATAGGAGGCAAACGAGCAAGCGGCTCACCTGATGGTAAGTGATCACCGGGCGGCGGGGATCACTGAACATCTACAATCCTTCCGAGAAAGTTGTATTCCACACCTTATAGTTCCTTTACCGACTTTCCCTAACCCAAGTCCATTTCCTACCTATCTTTTTCACTTACTCTCCGCCAAGCCAGTGGTTGCCATGGCGATAGCTAGCTACTCATGGGAACGCAATGTAGAGCAAAAAAAATCAACTCGTAGAAAACGTGGCGACGTTGTCCGCCACTCGTCATGTCTCGTTTCCTACAGGGGCAAACAGTGTACTACGTATATTTGGCTTCGACAATCGTAGTCAAATATACGTTGTATAGTAGTAGAGTTTCGAAAAAAGTTCTCGAGAAAGGTTTTAATTGCTCAAGAGAAGGACTTTAGTTGGACTTTCAAAGGCTAACTAAGTAACTGGAGTTTCCCTTTGAAGTACCGGAATGAAAAGGGTTAATCTTCAACTAAGGACTCGTAACCAAGAGATTCAATTGAAAGGAATTCCAATTAGAGTTAGTTTCGTAGCTCAAGTTGGATTTTCCCCGACACCTGAATGGTTTTTCCTTTACAGATAAGGTAACTGACATAACAACTTTATTAATATACTATTTGTGCCCCGCGGATTCACCCGCGTAAAAAAATCCGACCCCGACCGATGATATACATATATACTTCCCGATTTCAATCGTATTTTTAGGTTTTAATTTTTTTTGCGCGGAACTTTATTTATTTTTCGAAAATAAATTAACCTAAGTTACCCTCTATACTATCAGCCATCTGTCAAAGAAATTCTCCTCAAAATCTGTCCAGCAGTTCGGATCGGAGATTACCCGGAACAACCAGACAGACAGATAAAAATTTAAAATGTTGTTCTTTGCTCAAAAAAACGTTGAGTAAAAAGCTTGTTATTTTGCTTGTTATTACAAACAGACAAACTTCAATTTTATTTATTTGCTGGACATATGATAACTGTACGCTATATACTAAATATTCATCATCAATTCAGCCTACCACTAGTCCATTGCTGAACATAGGCCTCCCCCATAGATTGCTACAATAGTTTGTAGCTCTCATTATGGGGGAATTTTGCCATAGTTGCCACGCTTGGCAGTCGGGTTAGCGAGCGCAGTTTATTTATATATTTGTTCCAGAAAGATGCTGCTGCTCATCTACTGGTTTTAATTTTCCCTTTGTCGATTTTTACAATAGCCACGGGATGAGATGAAGTGGTAGATTCTCTTAAGCCACGGCGTTGTAAAACATGGCGACTTAATTAACATTAGTTGCTTTTAATACTTCTGTTATATCTATGATATTGTACATATCATGTTGGCTTCCTACTAAATAAATAAAAAATAACTGATGTCTCAGGGTGACTACCGTAGTGTGGCTCCCAGAAATGTTCTGGGTAAAACAGCATTTGTTATCGGCAGACGTTGCACTTACCATCAGGTAAACGATCTGCATGTCTCGTTACTTTCTTTCGTAAAAAAAATCTATTTTTTTTAAACTTTCGTTTGCTATTCTTAACAAAATTGAACGTTACTGAGTTTTAATATGTATTAAGTGGAACGTACCATTCATACTTCAGACTCAAGTTGTCTACGATTGTGTGTATTGTTTGGGATCCCAAATCACTCTTCCATCGTTTATGGATCAAATGACAACTCCGATTTTAGTTGTGCGATTGAAGGTCCAATGTGCTTATACTCTCGAAGGATTTTAGTATTTTATTGCTTTTGTAATATGATTTAAATTTTGTATTTTTATCATTTATTTTTGTATATTTTAAATATTGTTGTAGTAGCAGTGTAAAAAAAAGTTAGTTATAAGGTCAGTAGTATTTTATGACGACCGCGTGGCCTAGTGGTCAGAGTACCTGACTTCTGAGCCGCGGGCCATGGGTTTGAATCCCAGCCGGAGCCAACATTTGTGCTAAAACATAAATGGTTGGTTTTCGGGTCTGGTTGTGTTGTGATTGTTCCCGTGTTTCTGACACTGCATCCTAGCCTACCTCCGATCTTATCGCATCAGCGTTACATCGGGCACAGGTAGGTTGGGACGAGTGATTGCCTCTGTGTTTGCGCGTACACTTGTGGCACTGTAATATCTCCTGCGCAGTTGATGTCTCTCGACAGTATTCGGAAGTTGTCGCCGTGGTCGAAATCGGCTAGGAGAACATCATCATCAGTATTTTGAGTGTAAATTTTAAATAAATATAATCTCACAGCGTTTATCATCACCGCCTGGTAAATATAAACTTATAATTCAAATTAATAATAAGTGTTGGTTATGATAATTCTTAAACAATGAATATAACATTGAACAATATAAATTTTGTTGTTGTAATAACACAGTTAAATAAGAAATCACCATTAACAATTTCTAGCGAAGCACATAAAATAATATTGATTATTTAATAACATACATACAGTCACGCCTTTTTCTAATATGAGGGGTAGGCAGATGCCACTCTCGTAGCCCACTTTTCGCGATCGCGGAAAACAGGACGTAACGGGTGGCGAACCTCATCGCCGCCGTTTTGGTACGAGTCAAAACATTGTTACTCCACATTGCGTTCCCACGAGCAGTATAGAGACCGCATTGCATATTATGGTGTTATTCTGCACGAATAAAGGCTCTACGTACTTAATCGCCTCATACCTTAGACGCCTCTTACAACGCCTCGGTAGGAAAGAGGCAGGTGCTACTCTACTCATCCGGACATTTATCGCCTATTATTTAATAACGTATGTTAAATTAGATACTTTCTTCATTTCTTCATCACTGGTGGTGGGATTCCTATGCAGGAATCCGTCTAGGTAGGTACCACCCCAGGGCCAGTTATTCTGCCGTGAAGCAGTAGTGTGCAAACACTACTGTTTCGTTAAGAAGGGCACTGAGAGCTAGCGTAATCACTGGGCATTTGAGACTTAAGGACTGATGTATCGTAGTGACGGGCGCATTGTGGTGTCACACAGAAATGTTCTGGGTGACACAGCATTTGTTATGGGCAGACATTGCACTTACCATCAGGTGATCGTTTTGCTCGTTTCATCATTTTATCCAATAAAAAAAAATAAAAAAAAACGCTGCTCCAATGCGGGTTGGCTGAAATCTTCGAAATATTTTTATTTCTCAGACATGCAGGTTTCCTCACAATGTTTTCCTTCACCGCTGAGCTCGTTTTACAGCAGATTTCTGTTAAGATTACAGAATAATTTTTAAATGCCGGCACCGTGGATCGAACTTATAGCGAATATAAGTTCGATCATCGATCGATTCGAACATCGATTGTATGAGGCGTTACTTTCGCTCAGTGTTAACAATACATTGGTTTAAAGTTTTAAAACTTCGATCATAATGAGAGAACATATAAGCATAGTATACATCTAAGAAATCAACGAAGAACTCATGAAGGGAAGTGTAACTATAATTCATATTCCGAATACAATGAAGACAGCGGTTTTGGGGTAGAAAGTTAACTCAGAACTAGAACACAAACCGCCTCCTTGTTTATTATGCAAAGCATAGCACACACTTGGCTTTGTTGTTGAGTTTGCTCTTCGCAATTTGTAACTCCACACATGTTTAATTATATTCATACTTAGTCGGAAATACATGTGTAATACACGCAATTCCTTGCTGAATTATCGCAAATGAAAACAAAAAATAGGAAAGAAAACAAGATATTCCAACTGAGAACACTAAAACGTAATTTTACTGAGTGTTACTGATAATAAAGATTTAAAAAAAACTATCTCCCACTGTAGGATTTCTCCGGTGACGTGGGTGCATTTTACGTACATAAATTCCACACGCACAAACCACCCAGACCCGGAACAACTATATGTAGATACAAATATTTTTACTGGTGGTAGAATTCCTATGCAGGAGTCGTCTCGTCGGCAGGTACCAGGGCCAGTTATTCTACCGTGATCCAGTAGTGTGCAAACATTACTGTGTTTCGGTTTGAAGGGCACTGTGAGTTAGCGTTTTCACTGGGCATACTCGCATGAGACTTAAAAACCTATGTCTCAGGGTGATGTTCACAGTGTAGTGTCACACAGAAATTTTCTGGGTGGCACAGCATTTGTTATGGGCAGACGTTGCACTTACCATCAGGTGAACGTTTTGCTCGTTTCATCACTTTATGCAATAAAAAAAAATTTAGGCCATACAAACATTTGTTCAGGAGATCGAACCGCGACCCGCGGCGCAAAAGACAAAGGGAGCCGACGAACGCTATTTTGGGAGAGTGGGCGGTGCAATTCGAAAACTAATTAATATTCACCATTTCATATTTTTCATTCGTATCTCAACAAATTAATTTTCTTTCCCTATTATAATAGATTGCCGCAAAGTAACGCCTGAATCTGTTAACTATATTAAACAAGTTAAAACAGAGAAAACACGTAGGATGGGATAATAATGTAAAACTTAGAAACTAAATACAAGTTCTTCACCAACTCTCTTTCTACACCAATATTAACTGTAAATACATTCTATTCGACTTATTCAGTAAAAATAACTTGACGGGTATTATCGGATTTGATTTAATTTTATATTTCAGACATTTCGTTAGCACTTTGTACAGCATCTATACCACTACTAGCACCTATGGTCGCGAGGGGAGGTATTCGATTCATTTGGAACAAGATTATTTCGGGAGATACCGCAAACTTTTTGATTGAATCGGACTCCGATCTCACAAAATCATCTTTTTGGATAGACATCGTTAACTTTCCGGCTGTATCTGCTACGATCCATGATGACTACACTGTTACCTTCAAAGTTTATATTCCCGTCATTTCGTCTGCGCTTGGTGTAGCACCCATTGTCGCGAGGGGACTGTGGTATTCGACGTTCTGATGTCATAGTTTTTATCGTTTTGTCGGCTCGGTTGGCGCATTGGCTAAGCCCTTGGCTTCTGCGCCGCGGGTCGCGGGTTCGATTCCCGCACGGGACAAATATATGTATGGCCTACAGATAGTTGTTCCGGGTCTGGGTGGTTTGTGCATGTGGAATTTGTGTTTGTAAAACATACCCACGACACAGGAGAAATCCTACTGTGGGGCATCGTTTTTTTAAATAAAAATAAATAACAGTTAACCCGGGCAACCTTTAGCTTTCATTATACATAAAATTAATAAATCGAACCAAAAATAATCGGAACAAAAAGAAAATTAATATATTCAGGATAATGAACCCCTATAGATCAACATATTAATGCATTACATAATGAGAGAAGAGAATATTTGAATAATGCATAGCGCATTTATTCGCGCGCTAAAATGTGTTTCTCCCGTGGGAAAATGACAATTGTAAATTTTTATGTTTGCATTTTCGTGTGACGGAAAGCACATTTCCCGTGGGAGTATGATTAATCAAATAAAGCAACTAAAGGCGTGAAATTATGAACACGTGTTTACGTCCATTTTTATATACTTACATACATAAGATCACGACTGTATCCAATAAGGGGTAGTCAGAGACTGTGTACCGACTGCAAAACAGATGACTGCCACAATCCACGCTTCACCAAAACAATATAATGCACTTGGTGTGATAGGTGGTGAGCCCATCGCCACCATGCGCTGTTGGGTGCACAGTGCAGTTTAATTCCTTACTCGCCTTTTACGAGATTCATTGGATGAGATGGAGTGGTAGTATTCTTTTAACAAGCCGCCACACCAAACGGTGATAAAATGTGATTTTCCCGTGGGTGGAAGATCGCATGCAGTGACGTGAAGTATTCCTAGGTTTTATTATGTTGAAACATGAAGATATCCCTAAACGTTTTATTGTAATTATCTATATAATATCTATTTTCTATTACATATGTTATAATATCTATTGCACTGAGTGCTAGCGTAATCACTGGGCATATGAGACTTAAGACATGTCTCAACGTGACGGGCGCAGTGTGGTGTCACACAGAAGAATTCTGGGTGGCACAGCATTTGTTGTGGGCAGACGTTGCAAATAGAATTTTGCTCGTTTCGTCATTTTATCAAATAAAAAAAAATTATAAATTGATAACAATCATAAAAATAATAAACAAACATCATTTATATTGACTATTCGCATCGGCGGCTCTGTAGCTGGTCAGATAAGATTACGTTATTTTACCAAAATAATGTTTTATTTAAGTGAGCATAAGCCATGAAATACTTCCTCAACTAAGACACTAAGATAGTGTTAATTATGAATTGGTCTCATTCGCTTATATATTAAACTTACTTTAGATCCTACAATAATAATAAGAATACAATAGAATGGAAAAAAATAATATTTACGGCCATTAAACATAGGTACAAGATTGGTCAATAAATACTTTTTGCGTCCATAGGAAACGAGACGTTGTCGTCGTCGTCGTAACAGCCTATCGAAAGTCCACTGCTGAACATAGGCCTCCCCCATAGATAGTCACAAAAGTTTGTAGCTCTCATATTGGAGGGATTTTGCCATAGTTGCCACGCTTGGCAGGCGGGTTGGCAACCGCAGTTTATTTATTCAGATGTTCCTGGAATATGCTGCTGCCCATCTCCTGGTTTTAATTTCCCTCTGTCGCCTTTTACGACACCCACGGGATGGGATGGGGTGGGGGTGGGATGGGGTCGCCGCAATTTTAGTACGAGTCAGAAAAAATCTTTCTCGCCAATGCATTTCGACGAGCAGTATGGTAAGAGCATTGCATAATATTATGATTTTATTCTGTACGAATAGAGGTGCACACTGCACTGTGCACCCAATAGCGCATGGTGGCGATCGGCTCACCACCTATCACACCAAGTGCATTATATTGTTTTGGTGAAACGTGGATTGTGGCAGTCATCTACTTTTGCAGTGAGTGCCCAGTCCCTGACTACCCCTTATGGGATACAGTCGTGATCTTATGTATGTATGTATGAATAGACGGTGTCCGTTTAAAAACTTCGTTGCATCTTACGACACCTCAGTAGGAAAGAGGAAGGATCGGCCGATAGGTAATATACATCACAATCAGAATTAACCGTACAACTCTATCTAAGATATATAACGACGAAGGAGTTAAGATTACGTTGCTAAGGTGCGCTTTCTCAGTGACACCTCTTAAACAGAAGTGGCCAATACAAGGCAATTACTGGAAACTGTTTAATGATCTAAGAACAAAGGAATTCTTATGTGGTAAAAATATTTAAATGGTGATGAAGGAATTAAGACCACGGCGGTTGTGAGTGATCTCAATACAATGAGGACAGGCGACATATACCATGAGGAAATATGATGTTCTCCTAGCCGATTTCGACAACGGCGACAACTTCCGAATACCGTCGGAAGTTTTCTACTGCGCAGGAGATATTATAGTGCCAAAAGTGTACGCGCAAACACAGAGGCACTCACTCGTCCCAACCTACCCGCACCCGATGTAACGCTTATGCGATAAGATCGGAGGTAGGCTAGGATGCAGGGTCAGAAACACGGGGACAAACACAACACAACCAGACCCGAAAACCAACAATTTGTGTTCAGCACAAATGTTGGCTCCGGCTGGGATTCGAATCCAGGACCCGCGGCGTAGAAGTCAGGTACTCTGACCATCTTGAAATAACATGTGCACAAATACTTTATACTTTTTATCGCAGCGCAACATTTAGATTTTCAGATGTCTTAATAAACTTCTACATCCCGCTTAATGAAGATCTCGCTGTTCGTGCGGAGTGGTAATTTATTCACTGATAACTTTATTTAAACTACGTTAAAGTTCCCAGGTCGTTTATAATTAATCACCTAAATCAAAAATAACGTAAGTAGTTTCTAAAATGATTTCTTAATGCTACATACATAATTTGAACATGCTTTACATTTAAACTGTTCTATTTTTATGAATTTTATCAAGTTTAATTTTATACTATTTATAACCCGACGTTTCGAGCACATTACAGCACCCTTGGTGACGTGAGAACTGAAGTGACAGATGTCCTGATGTCATAGTTAACCCGGAGTACCTTCAGCTTTTAATTATTATTTTTGGTCCGATCTACGCAGAAAGAGCTGTGTCTTGAAGTCTTGCAGTGGTATGCTTGGTTGTTGCTCTAATTTTATTAATTATAGGATCCCAAGCTGGTGGCAGTACCCAACCATCTTCTTCATTAAAATTAGGTTTTTTTTTTATTCCCTCTTTAGCAGGTCCCTTGCGCGGACAAAGCCTATACAGAAGCCGAAATTTACTGGTAATGCAACTTATATGCACACATAGGGCACACGCGTGTTCCAAACGATATTTTCTTTCACCGCCGAGCACGTGGCAATCAGCTCTAAAAATTGCGGATCCAGGCCACTCGCATACCAGTAAGATCAAAATCATGACATACAATCTTGATCTCCGGTTTTAAAAGTCGAATCTCAGTAGGTAAACACGTTCATATGAATTGTAGAATTATCTATGTTTATCATTATCATCATCAAAAGGCTTTTGAACATAAGCCTCCACCAAATCACACCTTCTAGCCAACTTCCAATAAATATCACACCATGTAGCAGTGGAGCGTACTATTCGTATAGCGGGTGATAGGTGGAATTTATAAATTAAATTTATAAGAAATGTAAATTTCTGTTTTATGAAAGTAAGTAAATTGAACATAGTTATCTATTATGCTATAAATTATTTTTAAGAGGTAGGCAAACGGGAAAGTGGTACACCTCTTGGTTAGTGATCACCACCACCCATGAACATCTACAATACAAGAGCAATAGCAGATACGTTGCCAGCCTTTGAGAAAGGAATAGGCTGTTTTATTGGTCCCTAAGTCGTATCGGTCCGGAAAAACCGCTGGCGGCAGCAGATTCCATATATGGTGGTGCGTGGCAGAAAATCTTTCGAAAAACGCCGTATCGTGATTCCACCACTCGCATTCGCCAACCATGAACCATGAAAATGCAAATAGATGCAACATCTCGCAAGGCCAATTGACCAAGCCGGTCGAAAAGAATATGATCGTCGACGTTTCGTCGCTTTTCGTTGAATGCGGTCAAATGGTAGCAGTCGACACTGGGGTGCCCCCGGACAGAGAAGGGAGCAGTACTCCATGTGAGGCCGAAACTGCGCCGAGTAAAATTGCAAGCGGTGGGCCGGCACGAAGTTCTGTGCCGCTCTAATGAGCATGCTAAGCTTTTCAGAGGCCAGTTTCACTGTTATGAGGAGATTTTGAGATATGGACGTTAGAGAGGTATAGTTTTTTTTTTACTTTTTCCATTTAGCAAATGTGCTGACCGTTCCTTGCAAGGGTTTGATATACATGTGCTATTGGTACCCGTATAACGCATCCATTATACAGAGAAAATCTTTATACAGGATACTTATACTTTTTTTAATGAAATAATTTCGAATCAATGAATGAAAAAAATTGTAATCGCGCTTAAATGAATTAGAACTTATATTTACGCGATCACTACACATTTAAATGAAACTAATTTTACGGATTTTATCGCGTTTAATTTTTTACTATTTATAACCCGACGTTTCGAGTGCTTTACAGCACCCATGGTCACGGGAGGACTGAGGTGACAGATGTCCTGATGTCATAGTTAACCTGGGGTACCTTCAGCTTTTAATTATGATTTTTTGGTCCGATCTACGCAGAAAGAGCTAACTGTGTCTTAAAGTATTGCAGTGGTATGCTTGGATTTTGATTTAATTTAATTTATTATTGGATCCCAACCTCGTGGTAATACCCAACCATCTTCTCTATTGAAATTAGGATGTTTTTTGAGGCTATTGAAATCAAAATTAATTAAATTAGTTTCATTAAAATGAATTAGAACTGTAACAAACATAAAAACCGTGTTCATCTCGTTACATATATATTGTTCGTTATGTTATATCCCGTATATAAACAAACACAGAAACAGTACTGATCAAAAGACGCTCTCTTTGTAGGCCAAACAAAATGTATTCATGCAATATATGGACCTCCCTCTTATGAGTCATGTAAAGCAATATTTAAACAAAATCGTATATTCCCGCTACATTTACGAAATATGTATGTTCTTACATAAAAATGAATGTTTATTTATAAAAGCAACTGATATTACATATCAAAACATTTGTATTTGTAACAATATTATTGACATGTTTTAATATTAATAGTAATATAGTAATAAATATCCCAAACAGACGGGAAAAAGTATAGAAATATCCCATAGTAATAATAAAAAAAGCTACAATGCCCCCCCCCCCCCTCCTCTTCTCTACTATAGAAATAACCTAATAAATAAGTCTTAGACACGTCTGTAATGAATTTATTACGAAACGTTTTTATAAAAGTAAGCCGTTCTTAGAAACTCCGGTTCATACCACAAAGTTCCCGAATATCACTAAAAATAAAACTACAGATTTTTTTTTTAGTAATTTTCATGTAAATTAAATATAATTTAACACAGAAATACTCGTAATACATTTACTATATATGTCTACAAGCACAGCTTATTTTATAGCTGTCCCATTTATCATAGCCAACGAATGGAAAGCTCTCGTTGGACAGAACAGAATTACTGGAGCGTGCCTAATCTATTTCCGCAAATGTTTACGAAGACAGTACAGCCTTGGAGGGTGAGTTTAATTGAAACAATGATTCTCCCGACTAAAAATCTTCTTTCGCAGATTCTTTCTGTCATTTTTAATAAATATTCTTCGATTAATCACGAATCGATTATTAATTACTGCTTACATATTGAGTATTTATTTTACAGTGAGTAATATTTTTGTTAATTCATGTTTATTTGTTTATATTTTAATTAAATTGCTAATTTGTCGATGTGTCCGGCAGAGTAGAATAGCACCTACCTCTTTCTTACCGGGTGTCGTAAAAGACGACTGAGGTATTGTACGTACAGCCTTTTTTCGTGCAGAACAAAACTATAATATGCAATGCTGTCACTATACTGCTCGTATACCAAAATGGAGGCGACGTGGTTGGACAACCGTTACGTCTCGTTTCCCGAGAGGGCGAAAGGTACGTGAGTGCCCTCTGCCTAACCTTGGGAAGAACGCGTGATTGTTTGTATGTGTGTATGTATTCATATAAGTGCATTTTATTTAAAATTAGAATATTTTTTATTCAATATAGACTGTTAACATAATACTCATCATCATCATCATTTCAACATACAATGCCTTAGTCGCCTCTTACGACCGAACATATATAGGCTTTATAATTTTTATTTAATAATATAATTAAGAGCGATCTTAAAAAAATGGTTTAATAGACGATAAATTCCAGCCGCTATAATCTTTCTAAGTGTTTAGACGGGTATAATGATGGGAAGTCGATAAGAACAAGGTCGAGGCGATTGCGTTTATATTAACGATACGACAGCCATTTTTCTTGGCAGTATGACAATAGTAAATGTTTTATTCAATAATGTTTTTGGAGTTACAAATTATATTAGTTTTGGTGTAACTAATTATTTAGTAAAACAATGAGTTTAGCCGCCGAAAAAAGGTTAACATTGTTCTGATTTTCTATAGTATCGATTTTAAATTACCGTGTGGTGGCGGCTTTACAGAATCCACTACCCCATCTCATACAGTGTTTGTCGTAAAAGTCGACAGGGGGGAAATGAAACCCAGGAGATGGGCAGCAGCGTCTTCCTGGAGTATCTGAATAAATAAACTGCGATTGCCAACCCGCCTGCCAAGCGCGGCAACTATAGCAAAATCCCCGCAAAATGAGAGCAACAACCTTTAGTGGCAATCTTTGGGGGAGGCCTATGTTCAGTAGTGGACGGGTGATGGGCTGAAATGATGATGATGATTATTATTATTTAAACAGTCTATATTGAATAAAAAATATTCTTATGTATTCTATTCTATTTTTTAAATAAAATCTCCCAAAATGAGAGCTACAAACTTGTGCCAATCTATGGGGGAGGCCTATGCTCAGCAGTGGATTAGTGATATTCTGAAATGACGACGACGATGGCGACATGTATTAATGCCTGCATAGTTAGATGTACGCCTGCACAGTCAGGTCTCTGTTTCGAATCCCAGTCAAAACCATTATTTGTGCACGTACCTATATTTTGGGAAATGTGGTGTAAAATACAAGTAGTATTCCACCGTTTTTGAAGAAAGGTTCTAAAGTGTTAACGTCGTACCGGCAAACGCAGTGTAGGGCGACCTCCCACTAGATTGAGCGACGACCTGCACGGTTTTGTAGTCGATGGATGCAGATAACTTAGAACCATGTTTTGTGGCAATCTATGGGGAAACCTATTTTGTTATAAATTAAGTAGAAGATGAAAATAATTTTTAATTTAGTTATACAACAATTGAAAAGATGGCTAACAAACAAAAAGAACTAAAGAAATTATGACGTACAAATTTTAATTAGATTTATTTCTGTAATTTTCAAAACAAATGAAGTACCTGACTTCTGTACAGCGAGTCCTGAGTTCGAATCCCAACTGGAGTCCACTTGTATACAAAACTCAATTGTGAGTTTTCGGGACAAGCTGTTTTAAGGCGGCCCCCGTGTCTCTGGCAGTGCAAGCCAATCTATCCGATATATCGCATGAGCGTTACAGCAAGCACGGGTAGGTTGAGACGAGTGAGGTCTCTGTGATTCAGCGGACACTTGTGGCACTACAATATTACTCGCGCAGTTGAAAGGTTCCTACAGTATTCAAAAGAAGTCACCGTAGACGATAATCGATCACGACGACGTCAAATAAATTCGACACTATTTTGCATTCGAAAATGAAGTTTTAATAAAGCTCTTTGTTTCCAGTGTGGAATGTCTGATTTCATAATTCCAAATACTAGCCAAAAATATTAGTAAACTCTAAACTTAACGTAAAATATTAAAATTTAAACAATTTTTTTTTATTTCACAAGTATACCTATGTCAGCGCTTAAGTCGATACTAATATGACCATGCTAATCCATACTAATATTATAAATGTGAAAGTAACTCTCTATGTCCCCCAGTCCGTTTGTTACCTTTTCAGGGCTCAACCGCTGAACCGATCTTGACTAAATTTGGTACAGAGATACTACTGCTACTTATACTATTATATATAACTTTTTATTCCGGAAAATTAAATAGTTCCCACGGGATATTTAAAAAACGCACGCGGACGAAGTCGCGGGCATCAGCTTGTATACTATTATAATATTATTATAATCTGTACAAATAAATAAAATTGAAGTGTCTGTTTGTGGGCCGTGTGGTAGCGGCTCGTTAAAAGAATACTACCACTCCATCTCATCCATTGGATCTCGTAAAAGGCGAGTAAGTAATCAAACTGCACTGTTCACCCAACAGCGCATGGTGACGATGGGCTCACCAACTATCACACCAAGTGCATTTTATTGTTTTGGTGAAATGTGGATGGTGGCAGTCATCTATTTTTGCAGTGAGTGCCCAGTCTCTGACTACCCCTTATGGGATACAGTCGTGATCTTATGTCTGTTTGTAACAAACTAAATGCTTTATGCTTTATGTAAAAGTAGAAAAGTAAAGTTTCAGCCTATAAATGTGTCCCACTGCTGAGCACAGGCCTCCTCTCATTTCTGAGAGGGTTTTGGAGCTAGGAAGAATCCGCCACGCTGCTCCGATGCGGGTTGGCGGACATCATTGGGGGTAACTTGGGCTTCATAACTTTTAGAAGAATATTTAGGGTCCGATGTCCGTTAGCGACTCCACTGATGCCACTTTCCCGGTCTTATGATCGAATCTTATGAAATGCTTTATGTATTGTCATATAAAAGTATATACGGTACTTATAAGAAAAAAACAATTTTTATATGTTTTGTCTATCTGTCGGTTTGTTTCTGCTAATCTACGAAATGGCTGGACCGATTTTGACTGGTCTTTCACTGGCAGATAGCTGATATTATTGGTAACTTAGGCTACATAACTTTTAGAAAAATATTTAGGGTTCCGTGCAAAAAAATAAACCATTAAATTAAGCTTTTTTACGCGCATAAAACCGCAGGGCACAGCTAGTATATAATAAAAATGTAACTGGCTGATGACTGTACATAGGCGATAATTAAGGAAGATGTATATTAGGGGTATAATAGAAGCCAAAACAATTATATTTTTTGTTTGTCTGTCTGTCTGTATGTTTGTATGCGCCTTACGCAAAAAGTACTTACTTCTATGTGTAGTCATACAGGCATTGCACGATCTAGTTTATTATATTTTCCAATATTTTATGATATTCTTGATTATATGTTTGGGCCAACATCTTCTCCCCATTATACCTTTAATCACTGACGCAAAAAGCATCGTGAGCATACAGCTCGAAATCAATAGCATTTCATACCTGGCTTTATATGTAAACATTTCTGTTTAAAAATACGAAATATAAATTTGAAAATGCATTAGCTTATGAGCCCATAAAAACCGTTAAAGAAATATAAAGGTACCTTAATTATGTGTTAATATAATATCATCTCGACATTTTCGTGTTTGGTTGTGTTGTGATTGTCCCAGTATCTCTCACACTGTGTACCTCCTCCTACCTCCTACTTTCGATGTTATCGCATGAGCGTTATATCTAACGGATAGGTTAGGACGAGTGAGTGCCTGACTTGTGGCATATTATATGCCCTGCGCAGTTGATAGCTTCAAATAGTGTTCGGAAGTTGTCGCCGTGGTCGAAAAATTGGCCAGGTAATTTGAGGTGAAACCAATTAGATGTGAGTTAAGAATTAATTTTCGTTCCCACAGTTTGATCATGATAAGTAAAGGAAACAAAATGCTAATTTCACTATTCCCTTGCGCAACGGTAAAGTGGCACTAAAGCTGAATTACTTAGAAGTATTAAGTGCAAAAAATTGCTCTTTCAAACAATTTTTGATTCGCTTAAGCATTTTAAAATAGCGTTGAAATTATGCAACAGATTTTAAGTTTTAATTAAAATATAGTTTAAAAAAATCAAAGTCATGTTAGTGTGTTCTCCCCATATTAAAATTTATACACATACTGCCTATATACATACTATTTATGTAAATGTGTTTTTGTTTATATCACAAGAGCGGACAGCTCAGGGGCCGGGCGCACGCCTAAATTTTTATAGTACGTACGTAGAAGTACCTTTAAAACTGTTCTGCAATTGTAAATGCTGATATAACACGTGCTCAGCGGTGAAGGAAAACATTGTGAGGAATAAAAAAATATCGAGGACAAGTGAAGTCTGACAATCCGCTTTGGAGCAGCTTGCTGGACCCTTCCCGGCTCCAAAACCCTCTCAGAAATGACTGGAGGCCTGTGATAAACAGTGGACGTTTAAAGGCTATGACTGATTTTTTTACTTCCTTGTCTCAAGAGGCTAAAACATTATTTAAATTAAAAAACAATTTTACATTTAAAAACTATTGTAGCTAAGACTGTCGAGTGTGCGGTGGCGGCTTTACAGAATCTACCACCCCATCTCAGATCAAAAGTCGACAGAGGGAAAGTTAAAATCAGGAGACGGACAGTAGCATCTTCCTGGGACATCAATAAATAAACTGCGGTTGCCAACCCGTCTGACAAGCGTGGCAATTAGGGCATAATCTCCCCACAATGAGAGCTACAAACTTTTGTGGCAATCTATGGGGGAGGCCCATGTTCAGTAGTGGACTAATGATAGACTGTTATGATGATGTGATGATAGACTAACAATGTTCACATGTCGATGGTAAATTAAATCCATCGTGTTAGAAAGAAAATCAAATCTACTCATTGACTGCCCAGTGTGCATGAAATAAATAGAACGGAGAGGCTTATTTCATGAACCCCAACGTTCACTCCACGTACGTCCTCAGTACTACTGAATAGGTAGCAAATTTGACAAAATTGACCTCAATATTGACCACTGAAGATTACCTAGACTTGATAACGCTTCATTTTAGTGCAAACCTCGGGTCGTGGATCCGACGCTGGTTATGTTCATTTTCTAATATACCATTTTTAAGATTGCATGAATTTTATGTTCCCTTGGAGTGGTCGATATAGCCGTGGCAATGGAATGCTATTACGAACGAATACATGTAAACGTGCCGTGTGGTGGCGGCTTAAGGGAATCTACCACCCTATGTCTTCCCGTGGGTGTTGCAAAAGTCGACAGGCGGAATATTAAAACCAGAAGATGGGCAGCTGCATCTTCCTGAAACATAAAACACAACACATTTTATCTGAAAGCTAAAGATTTTTTTTTCAAAGTTTATTTACTTTATTTATTTACTTTTTACCATTTTGAAGGTAGTGACACGATCCCGTTGTTGTGGAAATTTTGGGATTTCTGAGCAAAAAAACGCGACAAGTAGTTTTGGCAGTCCTCTCTTGATATTAAGCTGACACTACCTAATGAATTCTGAAGAGACCAAAACAGGTAAATTCTAAAGTTTCAAGGTCAGCGCTATATGGCGGATGCATTTACACCTCCCATCTCCATCTTTTCAATTCTGTAATTTTGTTGTCATGATTAAAGCACACCGCCTTTCTGTTGATCAATTCCGGCCGCTATCTCTCAACTTCTTGCTTTATTATTATCAGTTGTTGGCAGTAGAGATCCGAATCGATGGTTCTGCCCAACGGTAAAAGCTCACAGTGAACAACGCCCTTCTAATCCCACCATATACACAGCATCACCTTTTTGCGAAATAAACCGGTTTTAGCACAGACTATGAAGCCTGACCGATCTTCGACCACGACCTTTTTCTCACGTTCTTGTCGCACGTGATCCACATTTTATCTTCAGTCATCAATCTCTCTAAAAACTGTTCGTTTTCATTACGTCTCAATAAAGAATCGCAAATGAGTACACGATTCATAAGGTTTCTTTCAGTGAGCTCGTGTGGCACCCAAATATCGATCTTTTTTGTGTACCCAGCTTTTTTCGGATGGACCTGTTGAAAATATAAATATCGAAAATAGAATACTGTTTTGTGGTCAATTCCTAGTTCTCCGGATATGTCGTAACTACCGATTGCTATATTTTTTATTTTTTTTCATAAATGGCGTCCATTTTATCCCTAACAGGGCGACCAGAGCAGGGCACATCTTTGACATCAAAATTCCCGGATTGAAAAAATTTAAACCAAATTTGGGCTAATCTTACTAACACTGTATTAAGTCCATAAACCTCACAATTTGTTTTTCGCGGCTTGATTTGCATTTTTTTAATTTTTTGTAAGAAAAATTTAAAATGTTTTGAATTCTTAATTAGCTTACTTTGATAATTGACACTAATTTTGTCAGAAAGAGAGACAAATGAAAAATAGCAGGAAACCACATTTTACTAATTTGTTTCTTTGTCAGGAATGTAACCTTTTTAATGTTATCAAAACCAGCCAAGTAGATACAAATAGACAGACAGATAGAAAAGACTTTTTCCCCGACCTATTAGTTAATAGAATCAGGCGTTAGTTTGCGTAAATCCATTATAATTAAGAAAAAGAAGTTAATTTGCTAAGATCCGCATGCAAAATATAAAATGGTGTATATTAATCTAGTTTTTGAAGAGCACCGCCCGTTCTCCCTGAGTAGCGTGCACAAGCAAACTAACACCGCCATCAGGAACCGCCACCAGATACCCTCTACCACTACAATACCACCACTGTCTAATATACACCACTGAATTCGAGAACACGAAACGTGATTCGCCCCAAAACGACGCATTATCAAGTGTCATAGACTCCACGACAGACAGCCACCGAGTGATGGGACTAAGGGCGGTGCTCTTCAAAAACTAGGCAATATACATATATTTTGCATGCGGATCACTGCAAATTAACGTCCCTTCCTTCATTAACATCTGAATAAATAAACTGCGATTGCTAACCCGCCTGAAAAACATGGCAACTATGGCAAAATCCCCCTAAAATGAAGGCGACAAACTTTTTGTCGCAATCTATGGGAAAGGACAATGTTCAGCAGTGGTGTAGTGACAGGCTGATGTATGTATATAAAAATCTTGAATTGAACATTGGCTTTTCATAAGTTTAAAAAAATTGCCGAAATCACCTTTCGTTGTCCGTAAAGACAACCTACATTAGACATTACTGTACTAAACCAAACAACTAAATCTATATAAAGCAGTGACTTGGATACCGAGAGTTACTATCGAGCTTGGTGGCTTTGGTCGAGGGCTATGTTCTGGGACACTTGACCCAGTTACTGAACATATAAGCGGTATGAAGGCAAGGTGGAAGAATCTGGTTTTTTCTTCTTTTTGTAAGTAGTCCTGAAGAGTATTTGAAATAGTTTAGTGCATAATAAAAAAGTAATTTTTAATATATTTCGTTATAGTGTAAAATACAAAATCGTAATAACAATTTTATAAAAAAAGTGGTATACAGTAAATTACATTTATAACAGCATCTTTAGGAAACTTATTTTTTAAAAGCTACTTCAACGAGCCTCTGAATAAAGTGCACGGAAAACTAATTGCACTCGTGCATTTTTGCAAGTCATCGGGTCAGGTCGCAGGGGACAAACGTGTGCGTTTACATCCCTTCCTGAGTTTTACTTCGTGACATTTATATTTTTCTCTGTATGCAGAGGTATTATGTATACCTGTAGATACAGCTTCTAATTTTTTTTTCAGCTATATATATGCTGTAAATGATTCATTTTAATACTATTACTTTATATTTTACTTGGTGGTAGGATTCCTATGCAGGAATCCGTCTAAGTAGGTACCACCCCAGGGCCAGTTATTCTGCCGTGAAGCAGTAGTGTGCCAACATTACTGTGTTTCGGTTTGAAGGGCACTGTGGGTTAGCGTAATCACTGGGCATATGAGACTTAAGAACTAATGTGTCAAGGGGACGGGCGCAGCGTGATGCTACACAGAAATACTCTGAAAAATACAGCATCTGTTATGGGCAGACGTTGCACTTACCATCAGGTAAACGTTTTGATTGTCTCGTAACTTTATCAAATAAAAAAAATGCTGTAATAAATATATGCTTGGCTTTAATGGCCCATCTCGGCGCCTTCAGTGGAGCGTGGACATCTTGTGTCCACTGCTGTTTTGTGATATGATTTGATGTGACAGTGTCAACACACTGATCAATATCTGTCTATTTATTGTATATCCAACTCAGCTGTAATATTTTCTTGCAGTGAATCAGTACATCGTCGTGGCGTTTTGTCGTTAAGCTCGATGTTTTCATAGTTGATAGCGACACAACATATTTTGAAGCTCAACCTAATGTGGCTAATTGCATTTGAATATAAAAAAAGTAAAATGTTGTGACCAGGAAATTTATTTGATTTTTCATTTGGATCATTCTTAAAGTATATTTTGTTAGGCCGCTTATAATAATTTTATATGTAAAATGTGTTCCTCTAGTTCGGACAATTAATTACGTTGTGGTTGTTAAGGAACCAGTTATTTTAGGTGTTTCTTGGAAAAATGAATGCTCACCAAAGGAGCCGTTAGCCGTAGACAGTGCCGAATAATATCTTAATAACTAATCTCTACTCGCTTGTATAGGGTTTACAATATTAATTTATTCAAGGCTGATACGCATATGAATTATTCCCGCACTTGTAATAGGGTCACATTATAGTATATATTAAAGACCCGATATAAGATATTCCCGGCACTTTATATAAAAAATATGGGGACGGCACATGGCCCCTATAACCCGCCGTGTGCGGTAAGCGCCGGCCCATACAACGAGGTCCCCCAGAAAGGGGACGTGAAGTTGGGGAAAGGACCGAAGTCCACAGCAAAACTCCGCGTACCAGTACCAGTTAAAGAGGGCTTGGCTCCTTGGTAGAGCGTAAGCACGAACATTGACCGAAGTCTCGTATGTCAATGCGTGTTGACGTCAAGTACACAGCTAAGTCCAGTCTTAGTGAATGTACATCGCAAGGTTTAGGCGCATGTCAAATATCAACATGTCGATAAGCACGGGCACTCTGTCCCAACAAATAAAGCCTCCGTACGCGCCACCACATCGCCAGATCGCCGCAACTGCAGACGTAATGTAAGTGTTAAGTTAATGGCATCAACACAAAATACATGATGAGCACGGCTGTTCCAGTCCACTGCTCACTCAAAAATAAATATTACTACTCTAATCTATCAATGGTATCGCCGTATGGTGGCGGCTTAACAGTCGACAGAGGGGAAAAAAATCAGGAGATGGCCAGCAGCATATTCCTGGATCATCTGAATAAATAAACTGTGGTTGGCAACCCGCCTGCCATGCGTAGCAACTATGACAAAAACCCCCATTATAAAAGCTACAAACTTTTGTGGTAATCTATGGGGGAGGCGTAAATTTAGCAGTGGACTAGTGATAGGCTGAAGTGATGATGTTGAAAATATCAGTAGCATGGTTTTCATTATTTCAGAAAAGTATTTTCAGCCTTATACGCATTATTATCTTTCGATTGAAGTCAGTAGCATTAAGCTTCGATTGGAAATTCATAATTTATATTCATTATTTTGCATTCAGTGGCCTATTAATGTCCTCATCAATAATACTTTCTAGGGTGGTCACAAATGATTTGTGGGTACAGTGCCAAATCTTTCCCGCATCACGTGCGCGAATGTTAAAAATGCTTACCTATGAAAATGAAGTCTTAAATTTTTTAAATTCTTTTGTTCTTTTGGTGTGCTCTTTTGGTTAATTACGGTTACAATATTTTCTTTATCGAAACTTCTCTTACGTATGGTTATTTTTATACCTTTTTTCACAATCCAAATTAAAAAAGTATTTTACTTTTTAATAACTTGGATCTAGAAAGTTGTAATTACTTTCTAATTTCGAAATGAACTAAAACAATAAAGTTATACCGCCAGTTTTTTTTTTGGGACCCGTCTTATTTTCTCTACACTTCCACGGCAAACATTTTCAAAGAAGATTTAAAGTTTGATGTACTTTAAAAAAGTTGTTATTAAAGATGAAGTCGTTCGTTCAAGCTCTCGCTTGTACTGTTTGTTGTTTTTTTTGCAGAATTTCTTTTAGATTTTCGGAATAAACGAATATGTAGTTAACAAGCAATTAATAACAGTAAGTTAAAGAAATACCGTATGTTTTATGTGCCGATAGGTCCGGCAAATTAGTATAGCACCTACCTGTTTCCCACCGAGTTGTAAGAAGTGACTAAGTTATTCTACGTACAGCCTTTGTTGGTGCAGAACAACACTATAATATGCAATGCTATCACTATACTGCTCGTGGTAAAGCAATAGAGACTAAGAATATTTTGACCGCCAGCCGTCATGTCTCGTTTTCCGCGGGGGCTAAAAGTTGGCTACGGGTGTGGTCACTGTTTACATCTTATATAGGATAAAGGTGTGACTGTATGTACTTATTTTGTTTTTGTTTAATAATTACGAGTATTTAATAAAAAAACTCCACCTTTACGCAGCATGCTCAGGGAAATTTCAGAATTTCATTATTTTTTCAATGATTCAATCATCTGAACTTGATCATGGGACCACCTTAAATGAAATCACCCCTACGGTGCCCCCTTTCTAATACAAAAGAATCATAAAAATCGATTCATAAACAAAAGAGTTAAAAGAAAATATTAATTTACAGACGAATTGAGAAACTTCTCTTTTTTAAAAAAACTACTTTCAATTCTTATTTTGTCTTATTTATATTGAAAAAAATTATCAAATCTCTTACAATAATCCCACCGAATATAAAGCTAAAATGAGATTCATAGTTGTAATCGTGTAACTCTTGTGTTATCGGTATAAGAAAACTGATGTCGACTAAGAAGAAACAGCCCGCTTTTTAATTGTAACATTAATCGTGAACGGATATCAAATATCTGTGTATCCAATATAAAACAATATATTGGATGGAGGAATAACGGAATTTATTCTCCTAAAAGCTACGCAGAGACCACCAAAAGATCTGCAAAATTGCAAACGCTTTGTAAAATTTATCTCAAAAAGGAGGAACGAACCAAGAGTTTTTTTTTTAATTAGTTGATATTTGGCGGGGTTATTCAGAACTGATTGTTCACTTGACGGTAAATGCAACGTCTGCGATGTCACCAAGAACATTTCACACACTACGTCCGTCAACCAGAGTCATCAATTCTTTAGTCACTTATGCCCAGTAATTACACCTGACCGAAATACAGTAATTTTTGCACACTACTGCTTCACGTCAGAATATCTGGAACTCCTGTGGTACCTACCTAGATTGATTGCTACATGCAAATTCCTGAAGTAAATTAGAATAATCGAAATGTACTAAAAAGCTACCATGATTTTACCGTGGTATAATATACGAGTACATAGGTTAATTATAGAATTAACATAATATCTATGAATAAAAAGGAAAGTCCCGTCGTGCTGTATTGTTGACAGTTTTAAAAGCAACGACGATGTGACAACAAAACTGTCAAATTAGGAAGTTGGCAGACTGAATTGGCTTATGTAGTAGTTTACACTGAAAGCGTAAAAGCCAACCCTTGCTAGTCCATTAGAGAGCATTTAAAATTAATTCTTGAGTATACCAGCCAACTGTCACTAACAGAGTTAGGTCTATTGATTACTGACTGAGAAATATACACATTAGATGTTTGCCTACATCTTGAAGCTTAACATAAATATTATAAACAAATCTTAACGAATTTTCTTTTATTAATTACTAGCTATGCCCAGCGGTTTCACTCACCGTTTAATTTAAAATAAATCGCTCCTGAATGTCGTGGCGTGATGTTAAATAGCCTATGACCTTTCTCAAGAATTAGGTTCTTCCACGTTGGTAACTTATTACAGGTCAGAACTCAGAAATCCTAACTAGTTCTTCATTCAAATATGCTATAGAAAAAAAAAGGGATGAAAGCCAAACGAATTAGTACTTTATCGGGAAATTAAGGGAATGGAAAATAAAAATAACAAGATTGAAAACTACGAGAATAAAGGAATAGGCAAAGGAAAGGGGATAATAATAAAAAAAGGTGAAACTATACTCTAACACTCGAAATAGTCCTCACAAAATGATGTGTTATGTGTATTATGTGAAAAACAATGTGTGGAACCGCACTGGGTACAGTGTCCAGTGCATTGTGGTTGGGCACATGAACTACGTTCATACACAGATGATAATTGTTTTTTTATTTTTTAGTAGTAAAATTTAGAGATATCCAATAAATTTCATCTTGCTTTCCATTCTGTCTTTGGGATAAGAACAACACTGAATTTTTGTTTTATTTTTCATGAGACCTAACAGATTTTATACTTAATATTAATTATTTTTAACTACACAATTTTATAAGCTTGACGGATCTCTCTCAAGACAGATTAAGAAAAAGCTTGGTATTATGTTGTTGTAGTTTTTTTTTACATCATAATATTCTATCGTACCCTCCCATATCCTAACACTGGATTGGCGATTTTGCATTGAGATATTCAATTTGCGACTCACAGCATTTTTAGTAATTATTCTTTTATTTCAGTTTTGTTAAAAACCATCTTTATTGTGCAGGTAGGGCTGATTGGTTGAAAAAGCGCGCTGTATATATATTATATAGCTATTATATATATAGCGCGTTATAGCTAGTCAGAATGAAAACTTGTACACATTTAATTTAACTACTGGGGAAGAAAGGTTTTCGAGGAGGAACTAGCAAATGCAGCATGTAGGACTACCTCACTCTAGATGGAGCGCTAACCTGAACGGGTTCATGGGAATTCAGTGTAGGTATGTGGCTCGGGACCGTATTTTGTTGCATCAGTGGGAGAGGCATATACTCAGCAATGGACGTGTTATAAAAAGTAAAGTAAAGTCTCAGCCTATAAATGTCCAACTACTGAGTACAGTCCTCCTCTCATTTCTGAGAGGGTTTTTAAAACTATGAAGAATCCGCGACGCTGCTCTAATGCGGGTTGGCGGACTTCACATGTCTTCGAGATATTTTTTATTTCTCAGACATGCAGGTTTCCTCACGATGTTTTCCTTCACCGCCGAGCACGTGGTAAGTCAGCACTTAAAATTGCAATTAATAATTTTAGTTTTGCCGGCACCGGGAATCGAACCCAGTTTACTCGCGTAGTATGAAATTTAAAGCGAGCGCCTAGCCCCTGAGATACGTTAGCTAGTTATGGGCTGAAATTATACTTATGATAATTACGAATGTAATACACGCTTTGAGATACGTTAAGTAACTACACTGCGCTTTAAATTCTCATACATAAATATTGAACGAGTGATGGCGGCTTAAGAGAATCTACCACCCCATCTCATCCCTTGGGTGTAGTAAAAGTCGACAGAGGGAAAATGAAAACTAGGTGATGGGCAGCAGCATCCTCGTGGAACATCTGAATAAATAAACTGCGGTTCAAAACTCGCCTGCCAAGCGTGGCAACTATGACAAAATTCCCCCAGAATGAGAACTACAAACTTCTGTGTAAATCTATGGTTTAACAGTGGACCAGTGATATGCTGAAACGTTGATGATGATATAAATAGTGTAACGACATGTGAATATTCATAATTATAAGTTTCTATAAGTCTAACATTATGCGCCTGCTTTGCGTTCTTCGTCGCGTTAATGAGGTCGGCCGTTGAATATACATAAAGAGATTAATTATTAACAGCTCGGTAGATTGTGAGTTTTTGCAAATGATAGTCTATTATAAATACTAGGTCAAATTTGTTTATAACTTTTATATACTTCAATATGACCAATAAATTAATACAATAAAATGAAACATTATCCTATATTCCTTTCTCCTCCTGGCCGATTTTCGACTACAGCTACCAACTGCGCAGGAGATATTATAGTGCCACAGGTGTACGCGCAAACAAATACGCACTTACTCGTCGTAATCTATCCACCGATGTAACGCTATTGCGATAAGATCGGACAAATAGAGAACCTCCTCCATTTTTTGAAATAGATAAATAGAAGATATAATAATTGGATGTAATTTTTACCTTACTTAATATATTTCAGTATCTTTCTGAAACATTCGTTATAAGCTAATGATTGTAAAAATAATTTTACATTCATTATAAGGTAATGAATTTAAACTAGCTGTTGCCAACCCGCCGGCCAAGCGTGGCAACTATGGTAAAATCTCTTCAAATTAAGAGCTACAAACATTTGTGGCAATCTATTGGGGAGGTCTTTGTTCAGCAGTGGACTAGTGATATGCTGAAATGATGATGATGATGATGACTACTGCTGGATGGGCTGAAATAGTGAATATAAAAACTTTTTTCTCTAAAAAAACGTATAACACTTATTCACACGTTTAAACCAATGTTCCATGTATTTAAAATCGATATTTACTTTTGAAAATGAAAATTTTAGATTTCGAGATGCCTCTTTAACACAGTGGTGATGGTTTATGGGTGGTAGAATTCCTTTGTAGGAATCAGTCCAGGTAGGTACCACCCCAGGACCAGATACTCTGCTGTGAAGCAGTAGTGTGCAAATTACTGTGTTTCGATTTGAAGGGCACTAAAAGCTAGTGTAATAACCGGGCACAGAAATGTTCTGAGTGAAACGGCATTTGTTACGGGCACACGTTGCATTTACCATCAGGTAAACGTTCTTTTCGTTTCGTCACTTCAACGAATAAAAAAATCATTCATTAGACTTTGGTGAACACTAATTTTTATAAAAATAGATAATCAGTACCTAACTGTAGCTTGGCTCGATCGAGTAAATACAATTAAAGTTAAGTTAAGTTAAGTAAGTTTTGGAATAAGTTTTTAATTAAAGCAAACTACGCTCACGGTAAGCCTTCATTGCAAGCACAAAGTGAGGTAGTTAATTTGGTTAGAAAGTACAAAGATACGAGTAGTTTATTTGCTCGAATTAATACAAAATAAACGGATAATCAATAATTAGCTGGCAACAATATCTTTGTTACTAAATCAATTTTGTATTGAATCGAAATCTAACCTCTTTTTTATTGGATAAAGTGATGAAACGAGCAATACGTTCACCTGATGGTAAGTGCAACGTCTGCCAATAACAAATGCTTTGTCACCCAGAAAATGTCTGTGTGACGCCACACTGTGCTCATCACCCTGAGACATAGGTTCTTAAGTCTCATATGCCCAGTGATTACGCTAGCTCACAGTGCCCTTCAAACCGAAAAACAGTAATGTATGCACACTACTGCTTCACGGCAGAATAACTGGCCCTAGGGTGGTACCTACCAAGACGGATTCCAGCATAGAAATCCTACCACCAGTAATTAAACCTCTTTGATTTATCATTGCCGTCTTATTTGTTTGTGACGCTGCTTCAAATACAGGTATGTAAAAATAAAGTCTCAAGATCAAACATATAAAATCAGATATGAAGTCTGTTATAAAATCTTGCGCAGAGGATTTACCGCAGCACCACCACTACGATCACGATGTCGAAATTGTCTTCCTGGCGTCCGTTATTTAAAAATAGTTTTTATATAAAATACTAAAAAGTAATTATAAAAAATATATATTAATGCAAAGTAATGGCTTGCGCTGTTTTGATAGTCTCTATTTTAACTTATTTTTTCTAGCTTCGACAGAATATCAGCGCTGCAGTAACATTGTTGCTGTAGCAATATGTTGAGTCGGTTGCTTTTTCGTTGCTGCAAGTGACCTTCTATGCTTTGGGATACTTTTAGCTACATCTCATATATCTTTTTATCTTTTTATTATGAAGTTTTTTTGGTTAAGATGCTAATGTTTGTACTTTTAGTTGTTAATAGTTTTTGCAGCTACGAATAAAAAAATGTTCTATGTTCATTACCAATGTTCCCAGACTTCATACTATACGTTTGCCTTGGATGGATTTTTGTAAAATTATCATCTATATAAAGAAACGTGGTTTAAGAGAATCTTTCACTCCATCTCATCACGTGGGTGTCGTAAAAGTCGACAGTGGAAAAATAAAAACCAGGAGATAGGCAGCAGCATCTTCATGGAGCAACTGAACAAATAAACTGCGGTTGCCCACCCGCCTTCCAAGCGTAGCAACTATGGCAAAATCCCCCCTAAATGAGAATTAAAAACTTTTGTGACAGTCTATAGGAGAGGCCTATGTTCAGCAGTGGACTAGTGATAGGCTGAAATAATGATGATGATGATGATGAACAAAGTTTCAAGATTAAGGATGTGCGCAGAGGTATTACATCAGCAACACCACAACGAACAGGATGTCGAAATTGACTTCCTGGTCCCCATTACCAAGGTTCCCAGACTTCATACAACACGTTCTTATGGCATGGTTTTTCGTAAAATTATCATATTTGCAAAAAATGATATTTGGCTGTACCTACACAGACATGTGAATACTGGATTTTGACTTGATATAAACTCAAAAAGCTTTCCCTGAGTGAAGCTTTACTTGTGTGCATTTCATACATACATACATAGGATCACGACTGTATACCATAAGGGGTAGTCAGAGACTGGGCACTCACTGCAAAAACAGATGACTGCCACAATCCACGCTTCACCAAAACAATATAATGCACTTGGTGTGATAGGTGGTGAGCCCATCGCCACCATGCGCTGCTGGGTGCACAGTGCAGTTTAATTCCTTACTCGCCTTTTACGAGATCCATTGGACGAGATGGAGTGGTAGTATTCTTTTAACGAGCCGCCACCACACGGCTAGCATTTCATTCAAAGATAATATGTTAAGTAGGAAGTAATACTGCTATACTAACAACTTATGTGTCCAAAATATCTTTTGTTATTTACTTATTTATCTATTGTATACATGCTCATAAATAGCCTTTTAAAAAGGAACGTCGACAAATGAAGTAACCTAGGATAAACAACGCACAAGAGTAAATTGAAATGCCGAAGAACTATTTTAAACCAGAGTGCTGGAAAATTGAATAGTTTTCCAGTGAACTCTCGAACGAGAGCAAAATGATTTCACTTTGCTCTCGATAGAGATATTTTCGCAAAGCTGATGCTCGACTATCACTTCACTAGTTACAGTGGCAACTTAATAGGAAAATAAAAGGAGCGAATGTCATCACAGTTTGATTTTATGTGATTATATGGCAGTACATCTACGGTGCTGTATAGTTTTATTGCCTCATTGTATCTAGTACGAAGGCATTGTTTCAATAAATACAAATAAATTATTTTTCTGCAAATTGATGCAACTATTTGTATTTATTTCACTGGTGGTAGGTTTCCCATGCAGAAATCCGTATAGATAGGTCCAATTATTCTGCCCTGAAGCAGTACTCTGCAAATATTACTGTGTTTCGGTCTAAAGGGCACTGAGAGGTAGTGTTATCACTGGGCATATAAGACTTAAGAACTTGTCTCAGGGAGACAGGCGCGGTGTGGTGCTACACAGAGATATTACATTTTTTTTTATTTATTTTATTTTATTAAGGTATACAAACAAATGTACAAATGTTTATTTTAACACGTATTAAAATAAATACAAAATAAGTTTATGCACATTCAACACCATATACCACATATTAAATACTAAGAGTAGCACGTAACGAGTTTCACATCCATCCACTAATATTATACATGCGAAAGTGACTCTCGTACGAAGTCACGGGCATCAGCCAGTTTAATTACACTTAATAATATACTGAGGAACAAACCATCTGTTATGGGCAGACTTTGCACATACCTTGAGGCAACGTTTTGCGTTCGCGTTTCGTCACAAAATAAAAGGAAATTAAAAAATAATATATGAAGACCGTAAGTTTTAATTTTCATTATAAAAATAATACCTAAATATAACCCTTTTTTCCACATAACTATTATTTTAAACTCATAAACCTTTATGTAATTGTCTACGTCACCAATATTTATATTTTGCACTATAATAGCATATTATTTTTAGCATTTTTCCCAAAAGTTCCTAAAAACTTTTTTATAAAAAGGCCCACTTCAAAAAGACACCGAGAAATTTTACTTTCATTGACAGATTTCCTATTTTTTACGTTATGTTTATACGTTACGTATAAAAAAAAAGTTTAGTAACAGCCTATAAATGTCCCACTGCTGAGCTCAGGCCTTTTTTGCAGGCGGTTTTGGAGCGGGGAATAGTCCGCCACGCTGCTCCAATGCGGGTTGGCGGACTTCACATGTCCTTGAAATATTCCTCGGCAGGTTTCCTCACGATGTTTTCCTTCATCGCTGAGCACGTGGTAAATCAGCACTAAAAATTGTAGAACAATTATAGAGGTGCTGGCACCGGGGATCGAACCCAGGTTACTATGAAATTGTAGGCGAGCGCCTGACCCCTGAGCAAACATGGCAGTCGTACGTTACGTATACGTTTACTTATTTTGGAATATGACAGACTTACGCACGATCGTCTAATGTAATTAAGAATACTGTGCGAAGTGTAAAATTATATACGAATCGCTGTTAAGTATCACTAATGTATGGTCTAATCAGTGACTTTACATACCATAAATAGATGCTAATGATCTCAAAGCGTTCCGCGTGTGATTGATAGAGCTTTTACGTCGATCGTAAAATACGAACCGCGTCCTTGACTCTGATGGTATCTATTACACAGCAGTGGTGTTTTTTTTTGGAAGAACATGTTTAGACAGGCAAAACATTCACATGATAGTACTCTTGAGTGCAACGTCTGCACAAATGATGTGTCACCCAGAACATTTCTGTGTGGCACCACACTGCGTCCGTCACCCTGAGGCATCAGTTCTCATGTTTGATATACCCAGGAATTACAGTACCTCTCGCTGCCCTTCATATCGAACCACAGTATTGTTTGCACACTACTGCTTCACTGCATAGGAATCCTACCACCAGCAAAATGTTACTAACATTAAAATTGTTTATTGTGCCGATAAAAATAACATTTACAGTTGGTGGTTATACTGCGCACAGGCGGGTACTGCTCTGTAAATGTAGAGAATAAGACATTACTTTTATTTTAAATAGTGCCTTGATGAATTAATCTTTTTTTTTAGGTATCATGTTTTAGATATGTAGGAATTTTTAGCATGAAACGAGCAAAGAAAGAAGAAGATACGAGTAGTTATTAACATTATAACGTCGTCAGTAATTAATCTGCGGTGTACAATAATATACATTATTTAATATCATAATAACTACATACATATATAAACAAATATTTAGAAGATATGTTAGTAAATTATAAATATTATTTTATTTATAATATTTGTGTTTAACATTATACTAGTTGACGCAAGCGACTTCGTAATACTCGTATATTCGTTATAGGTTTTTTTTTAAATATTCCGTGGGAATTTCAAATTCTCCAGGATAAAAAGTCTTATGTGCGTGAGCAGGATGCAAGCTATCTCTGTGCCGAATATTGTTAAGATCGGTTCAGCGGTTGAACCGTGAAAAGGTTACAAACAGACAGAGGGACAAAGAGAGTTACGAGTACTTTCGCATTTATAACATTAGTATGGATTACTAAATTATAAATATTTATTATTCTATATATATATCTCCTAAATATTTGTTTATACATATGTATGTAGTTATTATAATATCAAATAATGTATATAAGTGACCACCACAGATCAACAATCTGTCTACCTAGCGTGGAAATTACGGAAAATCCTCTCAACTCGGGAGAGGCGTATATCCAGCAGTGAGTCACATCAGAAAATTCTTTAGGGTTTAGGTATTGGGGCGACACAAGTGCCAGATTTGAATTTAAATGTGACTCAAAAATGAAACTGTACGAATAAGCTTACACTACTTTATATATTCTCAAATGTATATCCCACATAGTCCACTGCTGACCATAGGCCTCCACCATAGATTGCCGCAAGTTTGTAGCTCTCATTTTGAAGGGTTTTTGCCATAGTTGCCATGCTTGGCAGGCGGGTTGGCAAACGCAGTTTATTTATTCAGATGTTCCAAGAAGATGCCTCTGCTCAACTCCTGGTTTCATTTTCCTTCTGTCGACTTTTACGACACCCACGATATGGTATGGGGTGGTAGATTCTCTTAAGACAC
This sequence comes from Luehdorfia chinensis, assembly GCA_019845155.1. Classification (NCBI taxonomy): domain Eukaryota; kingdom Metazoa; phylum Arthropoda; class Insecta; order Lepidoptera; family Papilionidae; genus Luehdorfia; species Luehdorfia chinensis. The sequence continues at coordinate 775,410 of JAHVAK010000596.1, forward strand.
CACCGCTCGACTACATATAGAATATAGGTTATATAAAAAAAATATTAAGTTCAAAACAAGACAAAACAAAAGAGCCTTCACAAGAAAAGGAGCTTCGACCCCCCATCGTTTTTTACTAATTAAACAACTATTTATTAATTTTGGGTGGTTTTTGCCATAGTTGCCACGCTTGGCAGGCGGGTTGGACACCGCAGTTTATTTATTTAGATGTTCCAGAAAGATGCTGCTGCCCATCTCCTGGTTTTCATTTTCCCTCTGTCCACTTTTACGACACCCACGGGATGAGATGGGGTGGTACATTCTCTTAACACGCCACCACATGGGGGAGGCCTATGTTCAGCAGTGGACTACTAATAGGCCCGATTTCGATTGGATTCGACCGCGTGGCCTAGTGGTCAGAGTACCTGACTTCTAAGCCGCGGGTCCTGGGTTCGATTCCCAGCCGGAGCCAACATTTGTGCTAAAACATAAATTGTTGGTTTTCGGGTCAGGTTGTGTTGTGATTGTCCCCGTGTTTCTGACACTGCATCCTAGCCTACCTGCGATCTTATCGCATCAGCGTTACATCGGGCGCGGTTAGGTTGAGACGAGTGAGTGCCTCTGTGTTTGCGCGTACACTTGTCGCACTATAATATCTCCTGCGCAGTTGATGGCTCTCGACAGTAGTCGGCAGTTGTCGCCGTGGTCTAAATCGGTTAGGAGAACATCATCATCACTAATAGGCTATTATGATGATGATGATTATTTTTACATATTTTTAACATTAGCGAGCTACAAAACGACCAACTTAATGTTGTAATTATTTTGAAGACATTTCTTTATTGATTACATTAAGCTCGTGAAAGGTGCTTTAATACCGTCATTTTAATTCAAACGTAACCTTGACATAAGGTTAATGAAGTGCTCGGGGAACTTTTGAAATTTACATACCGAGTGCTGTTTGCTGCTCTCTGTCAGTGCGTTGTTTACTGAAATACTGTTTAGAGAGATTCATTACGCGTACAACGTGAACGCATAATTAATGTTAATTTGTGGGTGTATATGATCATAATAGCCGTGTGGTAGCGGCTTAAGAGAATATACCACCCTATCTCAACCCGTGGGTGTCGTAAAAGTCCACAGAGGGAAAATGAAAACTAGAAAATAGGCAGCAGCATCTTGCTGTAACATCTGAATAAATAAACTGCGGTTGCCAACCCGTCTGCCAAGCGTGGCAACTATCGCAAAATCCCCCCAAAACGAGAGCTACAAACTTTTGTGGCAATCTATGGGGAGGCCTATGTTCAGCAGTGGACTATTGATAGGCGGAAACAACGACGACGATACGTCGATGATGTGATCATATTATTCAGTAATCGGCTTGCTGGCTGTCCTATCTATTCTAAACGTCCGGCTCTACATTAGCCAACACGAAGTTTCCCGACCCGTTTTATGATAATACAAGTAAATCTGATCGCGTTTGATACACGATAATTCGTCGTGTTGTGGCGGCTTAAGATAATCTGCCAACTCATCTCACCCCGTGGGTAACGTAAAAGTCGACAGAGGTAAAATAAAAACCAGAAGAAGGACAGCAGTATATGCCTGACTCTCTGAAGAAATAAACGGCGGTTCCCAAGCGTGGCAACTATAGCAAAATACCCAAAAGGGGGCGCTGCAAACTCTTGTGACAATCTTCTTACCGAGGTGTCGGACTAAGGTATTGTACGGATAGTATATATTCGTTCAGAATAACACCATATTTAAACTTTTGTAGAAATCTATGGGGGAGGCCTATATTCAGCAGTAGATTAGTGATAGGCTGAAATGATGATAATGAATGATAAATATAATATATAAAATTTCTTCGCAATATAAATCATACTTAAAACACTTGCTGTAAAAATCTGACTGCGGCTTCTTTCGACCTTTATATTACGAATAATTGGATAAATTCTTGATAAACCTATTTGTTTCTTAATTAAATAATAAAAATTATGTATACGATCGTATAGAATCAGACGTTACTGGGCGGAAATCCATTATAATAAAGAGAGAAAGCTAATTTGCTGGGATCCGCATGCAGAAAATAAAACAGGGGGAAAGTGATTGTTAAGATCCTCATGTAAAATACAAAATGGTGTCCACGAGCTTTCTTTTCTTATATTACTTGATTTTTAAAACATAAGTAATTTTTAAAATCATGTTCTCAAATCCAACAACATCCGACAAATCACCGAAACGTCTTCATTGAAATGATTAACGCGGTACAAAGATATTCAGAATAAGAATGTGAAATTAAATCCACGACTACTCGAGATAAAGAGCCGGAATATCTTAAGATTTGCATATATTCACGGTTTCAAACCATTATCATGTACTCCAGTTTGCGGTGAAAGTTCTCGGATCAATTTGAATGTGTTACACAAGTATGTGAGCAAACTTTATGAATTCGCGTATTAAGACAAGCGTGTAAGTACCTTTTAAGTCATGTAATTAAAAAAAAAATACGTTCGATGGATATTATGCAAATAATCTACATTTATCATCATCTTTATCACTTTGGCCCATCACCAGTTCACTGTTGAATGTGCAGCTCTTCGCTTTTGTCTCAGGGTGATGGGCGCAGTGTGGTGTCACACAGAAGTGTTCTGGATGACACCATATTTGTTATGGGCGGTCGTTGCATTTAACAACGAACGTTTTGGTCGTTTCATTACCTTTTCCAATAAAAAAGTATATATGTTGTTTAATAAACTAAATATAATATGAAGACCCGCCGTGTGGTGGCTGCTTAAGAAAATCTACCTCTCCATCTCATGCCGTGGGTGTCGTAAAAGTCAACAGAGGGAAAATAAAAACCAGGAGATGGACAGCAGCATCTTCCTGTAACATCTGAATAAATAAACTGCGGTTGCCAACCCGCCTGCCACTGCCCGAAATGAGAGCTACAAACTTGTGGCAATCTATGGGGGAGGCCTATGTTCAGCAGTAGACTAGTGATAGGCTGAAATGATGATGATGATGATGAATATGAAGACCAAGAAGTATAAAATTTAATTTATTACTGAAGTAATGATTTCTTATATAAAGCATGGAGATTATTTTTAACGTAAATACATATGATTGATGTATTAAATCGTAAATCTCTGACTTAATAAAGTGGATTGAAGAGAACTCAATAAGAAAAAATACGAATATAGACAGATTTTGCCTTTTATTTGTTCAATTCTAATCTATTTTCTTCTAATAAAAGACTTGTCTATTACGCACCGGCTGTGGCTATGCCAATTGCAGAGTACGTTCGAGTTTAAATGGAAAATTCTGCCTTCTTTCTAGATAAAAATTTAATGTTATAAAATGAAACGACCAACGGGCGGAAATTTGCTTGATCGAAAAGTGTGATGTGATTTCTAATAAAGCCTGCCAACATAAATGCATCATTTATTGTTTCCGGTCAGGAGATGTTGCTGCGGTCCCTATATCTTTGAGATGGTATCAGATTGTTTCGACGTACAATGAGATTAAGATTTTTTTCTTTTTTATTGTATGAGGTGACGAGCAAAACTTACCTGATAGGAACGTTTACCCATAGCAAATACTGTGTCACCCAGAATATTTCTATGTGACACCACAATGCGCCCGTCACCCTGAGATATTGGTTATTAAATCTCATAAGCCCAGTGATTACGCTAGCTCTCAGTGTCCTTCAAACCGAAGCACAGTAATGTTGGCACACTACTGCTGCGGCAGAATAATCTACATTAATTTTAAATATATATCTACTATATCTAAAGTTTATTGACATATTTAAATACATATGCAGTGTATCAGCACATGGCACTATTGAGCAAGATTTTGAGTTCGCGGAACAGGACGAGAAAAAATTAAGCATGCAACTCGTGTTGAAAATTATACATTTACAAAGTAGTAAAAATAAGCGTGGAAAAATAATGGTTTCTTATGTTTATGCCAATACTACACATTTAAATAAGACTTTAGATTTTATCGCGTTTACTTTTTAAACGCGTTTTACATACATGCGTGGAGAAAGCACGTAGCCTATCACAACCTCAAATTAGCTCATACTTCAAGTTGGTAGGTTATCTTTTGTAGTCTAAGATTACTATTTCGACACATAAAGTCACAGCTATTTCCCATCGTAAGGGGAAGGCAGACACAACACCCGTAGCCCGCTTTTCCGCGGGAAACGGGTGGCAAACCCCGTCGCCTCCATTTTGGTACGAGTCAAAAATGCTTCCTCCCCATAGCGTTCTCACAAGCGGTATAGTGATTACTGCATATTATGGTGTTATTCTGCACGAATAAAAGCTGTCCGCAGAATACCTTAGTTGCCTCTTACACCGTGTGGTAGCGGCCTAAGAGTATCGTAAAAGTCGACAGAGGGAAAATGTAAACCAGGAGATGGGCAGCAGCATCTTGCTGGAACATCTGAATAAATAAACTGCGGTTGCCAACCCGTCTGCCAAGCGTGGCAACTATGGCAATATCCCCCCAAAACGAGAGCTATGTGGCAATCTATGGGGGAGGCCTATGTTCAGCAGTGGACTATTGATAGGCTGAAACGACGACACCGCGGTAAAAAAGAGGTAGGTGCTATTCCACTGTGACGGACACCTCATCATTTCACCATTTCAGCGTATCGTAATCCACTGTTGAACATAGGCCTCCCCCACAGATTGCCACAAAACACGGTCTTGAGCCACCTGCATCCATCGACTTCCCGCAAAACCGTGCAGGTCGTCGCTCCATTCAGTGGCGTTTCGCGTTTACTGGTACGAGGTTACCACTAGAGAACTTTTCTTCCCCAACGGTTATCTCCGAGCTATATGGCCGGCCCATTACCACTTCAGCTTGCTAATCCTTAGGGCTATGTCGGTTACACTCGTTCTGTTCCGGATAAAATCGTTGCGGATTTTATATCGCAGAGAAACTCCGAGCATTGCCCTTTCCATAGCTCGATGACCGACTCTGAGCTTCCTCATTCGGCTGCAGTGAAGGACCACGTCTCGGTTCCGTATGTCATCACTGGCAAGACGCACTGGTTGTATACTTGTGTTTTGAGGTATTGAGGTATACTTGATGAGAAGATATGACGCAGTTTCTTGAACGCTGTCCAGCCTAATTGGACCCGTCGATTGACTTCTTGGTCGAAGTTGGACCTACCTACTCTAACAATCTGTCCTAGATACACATTCTCACTACATATTCTTCGACAACTTCGATCGTAGTGTTCCCAACTACAACCGGGATAGGTTTGACATGGACGTTAGACATAATCTTCGTCTCGTCCTTGTTTATCTTAAGATGTACCCGTTGGGAGATACTATGCAGGTCATTAAGCATAGCGCTGAGGTCCTCCAGATTCTGCCATTATGACTATGTCGTCGGCAAATCAAAGGTGAGTGGTGTATTCGCCATCGATGTTGACACTTAGCGTAGAAGAAAGTAGAAGCGAAGAAAAACATTTATAGTTACATCCAGGCGATAAAAAATATTTTTAACAAATGGAAGTGTTGACTTTACAACTGACAACACATATATACACCAACTAAGAGTGACTGATTTCATAACTTACCGGTTTGAATCTCCCAAATTTAATATTAAACCTTTGAATTATTCTTTGAACTAAAAAACTATAAATCTACAGTTTGTTTGTCGTAGTCTAGAAATTAACATATAAAATAATGGGTGAAGTAAGTAATACATACCAAACAGCAATCTCCACAACAAAGCCAAGTGTGTGCATTATTTTGAATAATGAAGGCGGCGGCTTGTACGCTACTTTCGAGTTAACTTCGTACCTAAATCTGCAGTCTTTGTTGTTCTCGTAATATTATATTTTCCCTTTTTAACCGACTTCAAAAAAGTAGGCGGTTCTATGTTCGTCTGAATTTTTTTAATGTATGTTCACCGATATTTCTATCAATTTTGAACCAATTTTAAAAATTCTTTTTTAGTTTGAAAGAGTATTCTCTCAAAGTCCCATTTCCACCAAGTCAGGATCTGATGATGGAATCTCAGTGAAATCGAGAGAAAAACTCAAAAATTATAGTCACATACAGTGTGTTTGTTAAGTTTTCATAACTTATTCCGGTCTGGAAGTTATCATTTCAATATACTGAGCTGATGATAAAAGCCACAGCACTCCTTAACAATTAGGAGATGGGGGATAATACTGCCATTTGTCCACAGAAACTATATTGTAGTGTCTTGGACGGCTGTAGCGACATTAAAATAGTTATATACATATATATATATATATATATATGTGTTTTATTTTTATTTATGTATGTTCGGGATAACTTCTTTGTTTATGAATCGATTTATTATATTATTTTATTGCGTTGAGTTCAGTTCATTAGCTCCAAGGCCCATTGGTATTGGACCTTGAACTTCGAAGATACACCAACTCCTCAAGATTAAATAAGAAATGTGCAGTGATTGAGGTATTGTTAGGTTTATGACCATCATAGGACAAGGTAGGTAGCTAACTATAGTCAAGAACGTACTAGACTTGACTTGATTTAGACAACGAAGGTACACAATGGAACTCCTTAACGACAAATAGCACGAATGCGTTACATTTCAAACGAAAAGCCACCCAATAAACAGTTCCAATTGCAGTACCTTACCTACCACGAGATATGAAGCAGAATCTTGCATCAGTTTGATGATACTGTAGCAACATCTATGTCGCCACATGAGAAGCTTAAGAAATATCATGAGATGAGAAGCTCATACGTCCAACATCACGATATTAAAGTTTCGAACTACATCTACAACATCTTAAGATTACTGGTAGGAGTTGACGCCTTTTCCTTGGCAATGTCATGTGACAAAATATGTATGATGATAATTTGAACCGTTTACTTGATTGTACTTGTGTTGTTATTAAATAAATATAAAAAAAAGTTAGTAGATCTAGTCGGTTCGGCACTTTCCATGTGGCGATAAGAAAGTTCGTCGGTTACTTGGACAAATCCAGCAATCTTAAAATGAGACTAAACATCCAGATCACCCAGAAATGTCACCATGTCACCCAGAATATTTCTGTGTGACACCACACTGCGCCCGTCACCCAGAGACATCAGTTCTTAAGTCTCAAATGCCCAGTGATTACGCTAGCTAACAGTGCTTTTCAAACCGAAACACAGTAATGTTTGCACACTACAGCTTCACGGCAGAATAACTGGCCCTAAGGTGGTACCTAGACGGATTCCTGCATAAGAATCCTACCAAAACTCACTCAACTTATCGTTATCAACCACAAATTCCCTGGAACGTTGTACATTTTCACGGGGCTTCCCATCACTTAAGCTTCAAATCATATATTTTTTTTTAGAAAACTAAACCGACTTCTAAAACACACAAAAAAGTCATAAGTTAACTAAAAAGCAAAAAATAATTGTTTTTTATATAACAATTTAATACTTGTTGTTCCGTTTAATGTAATTAATCAATTATTGTTTATTATGTTATTATTAATTGTTCGCGAAGTATAACAAAAATTATACGCCTTGCAAATAGATAATTAGATACAACGAAAAAAGTGAAAAAAAAAATCACAATCTTTCCCACTTATACAAGTTAGAAAAATACTTGCTGACACGAAATAATTAATCAAGAAATAAATTATAGTTTTAAAAAGCACAATTTTCTATTTCACTTGGCACCGATATAAATTATAAAACAATTAATAATAAATGACATAATAAACACTAATTACTTAATTACGTTAAACGGAACAACAAGTATTAAATTGTTGTTTAAAAAACATTTATTTTTTGCTTTTCAGTTCACTAGTGACATTTTTGTGTTTTATTGAATTCGGCTTCGTTTTTTTAAAAATATTATCTACAATGTACAGCTGCTTTCTAACACTAAACATTATTGTTTTTATGTCAGCCATTTATAAGTTTATAAAGGTAATAAAAATAAACGTAATGAAGTAAGGAATTAAACTGCACTGTGCACCCAACAGCGCATGGTGGCGATGGGCTCACCACCTATCACACCAAGTGCATTATATTGTTTAGGTGAAACGTGGATTGTGGCAGTCATCTGTTTTTGCAGTGAGTGCCCAGTCTCTGACTGCCCCTTATGGGATACAGTCGTGATCTTATGTGTGTATGTATGTATAAATGTTATCAGATCGTTAGGTTATTGTTTTAAATATTGTAAATACAGACTATTAGTTATTAAGATTTATCATTTGTATTTTAATTAATCGCTGTTTTTTTATTAACTTTTATTAAAACACTATGCTCAACACTAAAATTTTATCTGTATCGTGGAAGCGTTTTACGGACATAAATTTCACAAGCACATCTTAACCAGATTCGAAAACCAACAATTTGTATTTTTTGCACAAATGTTGGCTCAGGCTGGGAATCAAACCCATGACACGCGACGTAGAAGTCAGGTACTACTAGGCAACGCCGAAAAAAATTTGAGTACATCGAATATTAGTAGACAAATTAAACTAGAGTTACTATAGAGTACGAGAGAGAATTCGAAATTTCACATCAGGGGTAAAAAAGCGAAGACAGCAGTTTTGTGGTCGATGTTAACTTGAAACTACTAGCGTACAAACCTTGCTTATTACAATTCAAAGCATGCACACATGGCTCTGTTGTGGAGTTTGTTCTTCGCGATTTATTACTCCACACATCACGTTTTATTATTTTGTATCTCTGTTCGGAAAGAAAAATACTGAATAGTGTAGGTATACGTTTTTCTAACCATAATTACGTATTGTGTTTGTTTGTAATAATTTCTTTTATATTTACGCTAATATTACACATTTAATAAAAATAAGTTCAGATTTTAGTGCGTTTAATTTTGACTGTTAATATACAGACAGACATTTCACCGAAAACCAACAATTTGTATTTTGCACAAATGTAGGCTCCGGCTGGAATTCGAACCCAGGACCCGCGGCGTAGAAGTCAGGTACGCTAACCACGGCCACGCGTTTCGCCAATCTTCTACTATAAGCAGTTCTTATTCAGTTTTTTTCCTTAAATATGGCTATGTAAGCTTTGGAGCTGGGTATAGTCCACTAAACTGGTACAGGAGTCCGGCAGAGTAGAATAGCACCTACCTCTTTCCTACCGAGGTGTCGCAAGAAGCGACTAAGGAATACGGACGGACAGCCTTTTTACGACCAGAATAACACAATAAAATGTAATGTTGTCACTATACTGGCCGTGGGAACTCAATGGGGAGTAAGAATAAACTCATACCGAAATGGCGGTGACGTGGTTCGCCACCCGTCATGTGTCGTTTCCCGCGGGAGCGAAAACTGGGCTACGGGTGTGACCTCTGCCTACCCTGTATGTATGTATATAAAACATTTCTTCTTTTTAACATTCTCTATAGTCGATGTACTTAAAATTATCTATATATAAACACAGCTTTCTTTCTTTGTTTTTCATGCAATGAGAACAAAAAGCTTTTGAAAAATACATACAAAAACACATGCGAAGGCTACGTTTAAATATTCTATTGTTTTGCACTGTATGTATGTATTTGACTAGAAGTGAGGTAACAATTATTATACATATTATTTAATAACTAAGAATCTTAAATATTTACTGCAAATTTATCAACATCCAAGCAATATTCTACACTTACGCATCTTACGCGAAAATGTCTCATCTGGAATGTACTGGAATGTGTTCTATACTGGTGGTAGGATTCCTATGCAGGAATCCGTCTAGGTAGGTACCACCCCAGGGCCAGTTATTCTGCCGTGAAGCAGTAGTGTGCAAGCATTACTGTGTTTCGGTTTGAAGGGCACTGTGAGGTAGCGTAATCACTGGGCATTTGAGACTTAAGAACTGATGTCTCAGGGTGACGAGCGCAGTGTGGTGTCACACAGAAATATTCTGGGTGACACAGCATTTGCTGTGGGCGGACGTTGCACTTACCATCAGGTGAACGTTTTGCTCGTTTCGTCACTTTATACAATAAAAAAATATCGTTCGAATAATTTATTGCGCTTAGTGGAATTTTCTAGATCAAAATATTTGCTTCCTTTGCTTTGACAAAAATTAAATGGTACATACATACAAAAGATCACGACTGTATCCTATAAGGGGTAGTCAGAGATTGGGCACTCACTGCAAAAACAGATGATTGCCACAATCCACGTTTCACCAAAACAATATAATGCACTCGGTGTGACAGGTGGTGAGCCCATCGCCATTAAGCGCAGTTGGATGCACAGTGCAGTTTAATTCCCTTACTCGCCTTTTACGAGATCCATCGAATGAGACGGAGTGGTAGTATTCTTATAACGAGCCGCCACGACACGCCCAAATGGTATAGCTTTTCTATTACTATTATTTTGTACCGCGTGGTGAGCACTTGACGTCTACGTCTCGGATCCTGGGTTTGAATGCCATCCGGAACCAACATTTGTTGAAAAACAAATATTATAGGTTTTCTGGCCTGATTGTATTGTGTACGTGATATTTATGTTTGTTTAATGTATTCACGACACAGATAAAAATCTAGTGTGGTAGTAATTTTAGTGTCATCCTCAAGGGCGTGGAAGTATTGAACAACTTATATAATATGTGAAATGGTCCATGGTCGTGATTTAATACGGAGCATTCAAGAAAATTTTAATATGATCTTCGGACTTCGGAATACGCTTAATGCGCTGGAAATCCAATTTTAGTAGGAGATTAAATTTTTAGATTCAATATCACAACCAAGGAATGAAATTCAATTTGAGAATGGAATGGAATAAGAAAAGCCATACTAACTAATTTTCATAATGGTAACATATTCTGTATAATATCAAGGTTAGTAAACTACAACATTGCGAGGAAACCTGCATGTCTTAAGAATAAAAAATATTTCGAGTGCACGTGAAGTCCGTGAGCAGCGTGGCGGACTCTTCTCAGCTACAAAACTCACACACAAATAAAAGGGGCCTCCTTTCATTTCCCTGCTCAGTGGGACATTTATAGGCTGTTACTTTACTACTGACGAAATATGTACGACACCTTTGTCGCCTCTTACAACATTCTTTACCGAGGTATCGTCTGTATATATGTACTTTACTTTTTTTTCTTAAGAGTAATGTCCATGCGGGACTTTTAAAAGGTCGATGAAAATAAAATTCTACCCATACGTAATAAGAAAATGTTTATTTAAATCATTACAGAATTTCTAATAAAGTAACAGATTACCATAATCGCTACAAATATTGAATCAATCTAAATATCCGATTAAATATGTACCATTTAGCTAAAAGTGATTACTTTGTGTAACAAGTTAATTGGTATTCATATTTATCAGCCGCGGTCAGTTTATTCATAAACTGGGTCAGTAGATCGATGGAGATTTTTGCCTGGTAACAAGTAAGTTATATTCGTTTGTTTTTTGACTTTATCAGTCCTAAATACAACTTCGTGATGACGATATGGTACCGATATTTTCCAAAACTAATCGATTGTCTGGTTGTTATTGCAATTGAAATAGATGACGTATCTATCTGATGTATAGAGTCATAGATAATTAAGAATTGAGCACATACCATGAATTTGACATTGACGTCGTATTTTATTATTTTTAGCTTTTAACTATCTTTTTTTAGTTTTACATTATTCTTATTTTTTTTGGTTTTTTTATTGGATATGGTGACAAGACGAGCAAAACGTTCACCTGATGGTAAGTGCAACGTCTGCCCATAACAGATGCTGTGTCACTCCGAATATTTCTGTGTAGCACCACACTGCGCCCGTCACCTTGACACATTAGTTCTGAAGTCTCATATGCCCAGTGATTACGCTAGCTCTCAGTTCCCTTCAGACCGAAACACAGTAATGTTTGCACGCTACTGCTTCACGGCAGAATAACTTGCCCTGGAGTGGTACCTTCCTTGACGGATTCCTGTATAGGAATCCTACCATTTATAAATTAATTATTTTAAGTAATTTTTTATATATATTATGTCAAGTAATTGTAACAAAATATTGTTTTATTTCAATTTATTTTTGTTGCTCTGTCAGAATATCAGCCTTGCAGTAACATTATTATGATGCTACTGTATTTACTTTTTGTTGTTAAATATTTTTCCGCAGCAGCGAATGAAAATTTATTTCATCCTTCTTTCTTTAAATAAGGAAGGAAATATTAAAAGAATCAGGCGTTACTTTGCGGAAATCCATTATAATAAAGGAAAGAAAGTTCATTTGCTAAGATCCGTATGCAAATTTTAAAATGGTGTGTCATCGTCGTCGTCGTAGTCGTTTCAGCCTGTCCACTGCTGAACATAGGCCTCCCTCATAGATAGCCACAAAAGTTTGTAGCACTCATATTGGAGGGATTTTGCCATAGTTGCCACGCTTATCAGGCAGGTTGGGAACCGCAGTTTGTTTATTCAAATGTTCCAGGAAGATGCTGCTGCCAATCTTCTGGTTTCAATTTCCCTCTGTCGACTTTTTTGTGTACAACCTGATTTTTGAAGAGCTCCGCCCGTCCTCTCTCAATAGCGTGCACAAGCAAACCAATACTGTCACCGGGAACAACGACCAGATACCATCCATCACTACAACACTATGACCAGGCAATACACATCACATTCACTGGTGGTAGGATTCCTATGCAGGAATCCGTCAAGGTCCTGAATGTCCTGGGTGACACAGCATTTGTTATGGGCAGACGTTGCACTTACCATCAGGTGAACGTTTTGCTCGTTTCATCACTTCATCGAATAAAAAAAAACTTCATACTAATAAGGCTCTTAGACGGACAGCCGCCGAGTCTGTCTCTTGACTAGGCGTATCTCACCAAAAAAAATGTTCTATCCTTTACTGCATCACATTATCTTTTTAAAGTGGACAGCTTTCGAAGGATACCTTCATTACTAAAGGCAAATCAGGAAGCGAAACTTTTTAAACATTTGCATTTTTATGTAAATTGGATTCGCTATTAATAGAAGCGCTAGTGAGAAGTTTACTAACAGTTTTTTGCAAGCTTTCCTTTTGAGTTCGTTCTTTTAAGTGCTATACATACATACATACATAAGATCACGACTGTATCTCATAAGGGGTAGTCAGAGACTGGGCACTCACTGCAAAAACTTTTTTACTTTAAGTGCTATAGAGAATTACTATTTTAATTTAGCACCATGCCAAGTCATTAAACTTTTGCATGTGTATAATGCAAATATTTATTGACTTATCAAAAGAAAGACGAATGACTGACTTTGTGTTTGTATGGATTACTGGTTGTTTTACTGTTGATAGGATTCCTATGCAGGAATCCGTCTAGGCAGGTTCCACCCCAGGGCCAGTTATTCTACCGTGAAGCAGTAGTGTGAAAACATTACTGTGTTTCGGTTTGTACGCTAGCTCACAGTGCCCACTGTGAGCTAGCGTAATCACTGGGCATATGAGACTTAAGAACTTATGTCTCAGGGTGATGGGCCCAATGTGGTGTCACACAGAAAGTTTCTGGGTGACACAGCATTTGTTATGGGCAGACGTTGCACTTACCATCAGGTGAAAGTTTTGCTCGTTTCATCACTTTATCCAACCAAAAAAAAAATACTATACTTTTCATTACCCACTAGCTATACCTTGCGGTATCGTTATGTGTGAAGCAAAAAAACTTGTACATACGACAGAACCGTTTGCCCGTATCTTCTTCTTCTTCTTCTTTTCAGCCTATCACTAGTCCACTGCTGAACATAGGCCTCCCCCATAGATTGCCACAAAAGTTTGTAGCTCTCATTTTGGGGGGGATTTGCCATAGTTGCCACGCTTGGCAGGCGGGTTGGCAACCGCAGTTTATTTTTTCAGATGTTCCAGAATGATGCTGCTGCCCAACTTTTGGTTTTCATTTTCCCTCTGTCGACTTTTACGACACCCACGGGATGAGATGGTAGATTCTCTTAAGCCGCCACCGCACGGCAATATTATAATATATTGCCCGTATACCCATCTTCAATTAAAAAAAACTAATAACGGTGCCGCTTTCGTCTGAAAGATATTGCCAAGTTCACATCGTACAATGTTAAAAGTTTATTGGGGGAAATGCCAAAACCTGCAATGGCTATCAACAAATCACAAATAACTTTCTACAGTGCTCCAAACAAGTTAGCATAACATCTTACATCATTTATTTTGACCGCAGAATAACTGGCACTGTGGCGGCAACTCCCTAGACGGATTCGTACATAGGAATCCTACCACTAGTAATTTGTGGGATTTAATAAGTGTTAGGAACCGTGTGGTGGCGGCTCGTTAAAATAATACTACCACTCCATCTCATCCAATGGATATCGTAAAAGGCGAATAAGGAATTAAACTGGACTGTGCACCCAACAGCGCGTGGTGGCGATGGGCTCACCACCTATCACACCAAGTGCATTATATTGTTTTGGTGAAACGTGGATTGTGGCAGTCATCTGTTTTTGCAGTGAGTGCCCAGTCTCTGACTACCCCTTATGGGATACAGTCGTGGTCTTATGTATGTATGTATGTATGTTATAAGTGTTATGCCCAAAACAGAATAAATATATACACATGTACATGTCAAATTTATTTTAAATGATAAACGTATTTAAATCAATTATTTTATACCAAATAAGACGCATCCGATAAAAAGCTATTCCACAGACCATGCCATTAAGAGCCCATTGAAAGCAATTTCCCTTAATGCCGTTATAAATCTGCTCATTTAATGGAATAAGGAGGATTTTCTTTTCTTCTTTTGTGAATATTAGAAATATATAAGACATGTAAAATATAGTATTATAAATTTTGAACATAATAATTTGATGATGGTTTCTTATATTTACGCGAATACTACACATAAATAAAACTATTTTTACGGATTTCATCGCGTTTAATTTAAACTTTTTGTAACCCGACGTTTCGAGCGCTTTACAGCAACCATGGTCACGGGAGGACTGAGGAGGCAGACGTCATGATGTCATAGTTAAACTGAAGTACCTTCAGCTTTTAATTATTATAAGAAGAATATTAATCAGTTTTTATCATTTGTCAAGTGTAACATCTCTCTATAAGATGCAAGAGTATGCAAGCTGGGTTGTGAATGTGGCCTCTCTTACATAGGGCAAACTAAAAGATCCATAAAAACCCGCGTTAAAGAACTTATAGCTGACGTGAAGCATCGATGCTCTGGGAAGTCTGCAGTCTGTGACCATGTTCTGAATCACCCCAAACATTACATCAGATTTGACAGACCACAAATCCTTGCAAAAGAACACCGATTCCTAACAAGGATGGTTCGCTTGGCTATGGAATTTAAAACACATCCTAATTTTAATAGGGAAGATGGTTGAGTTCTACCACCGGCTTGGGATACTATTATTAATAAAATTAAATCAAAACCCAAGCCTACCACTGCATAGCTTCAAAACACAGTGAGCTCTTTCTGCGTAGATCGGACAAAAAAAGAAAATAATAATTAAAAGTTGAAGGTACCACGGGTTAACTATGACATCAGGACTTCTGTTAACTCAGTCCTCCCGTGACAATGGATGCTGTGATTCGTTCGAAACGTTGGGTTATTAATAGGTTAAATTAAACGAGATGGAATCCGTAAAGATAGTTTTATTTATATAAAACTTTGATGCAATATAGTCTTCCAAGTTTATGATAGCAATTTGCGCTGTGATTATCTTTGGCACTTTTTTTTTATAAAAATGCTATTAACCAGAAATAGTCTATAAATGTCCCACTACTGAGCACGGGCCTCTTCTAATTTCTATAAGACTTTTGGAGCCGGAAAAAATCTGCTGCGCTACTCCAATGTGGGTTAGCAGACTTGACATGTCCTCGAAAGATTTTGTATCTTAGACAATCGAACTCGGGTCACTCACATTCTATGTTTAAGGCGAACGCCCGGCCCCTGAGCTACCACTGCTCTAATTAATAAGAGTTGTATAATTGATTACCAGAAAAATCAGAAATTTTTCTAAGCAACTCAGCACTGCTTATATTACTTCGAGATAATTAATTTAGTTACAGTTTGGATCGTTAATAGTTTTAGCGAATTGGTGCAATGTTGCAGTAATGCAGAAGCGTGAACAGAATACGCTTTATTGTCTTTTATCTACGTGCTGCGGCATTGTTTTTATAGTTTCTGTCAACATCACTTCAGCCTGTTACTAGTCCACTGCTGAACATAGGTCTTCCTCATAGACAGCAACAAAAGTTTGTGGCTCTCATTTAGGGGTTTGTATTTTGCCATTGTTGCCACGCTCGGCAGGCGGGTTGGCAACCGTAGTTTATTTATTCAGATGTTCCAGGAAAATCCTGCTGCCCCTCTCCTGGTTTTTATTTTCCCCCTGTCGAATTTTCCGACACCCGCGGGATGAAATTGGGTAGTAGATTTTCTTAGGCCACCATTACACGAATAACTATACACTTTTTCTACTTCTTTCTACTTCTGTCTTCATTTTTAGTAAAACTAATGTTACCGATTTTAACGCTTTCCATTGTTATTATTTATTACCCGATGTTTAGTGCGCTTAACCTGAACCCATGGTTACTTTTATTATTTATATGTATATTATTTTTTCATTTAATTTTTTTATTGAGAAAATCAACAGCAATTACGTAAGTTTTGTCGACATTTACTGATTTCCGATTTAACTCCCGTTTCGTATTTAGTTCCGTGGTAGCTCAGGGGCGGGCGCTTGCCTTAAAATGAATAGTACACTGAGTTGAATCCCGGTGCCGGCACCTTTAAAATTGTTCTGCGGTTTTAGGTGAATATTTACCACGTGATCAGCGGTGAAGGATACATCGTGAGGAAACCTGTATATCTGAGGAATAAAAATATTTCGAGCACATGTAAAGTCCGCCAACCCGCATTAGAGTAGTGTGCCGGACTCTACCCAGCCCCAAATCTCTCTCAGAAATAACAGGATACTTGGATACTTAAAATGAAGGAAGGTAAGTTACTTTGCTAAGATCCGCATGCAAAATATAAAAAATGGTGTATATTACCTAGTTTTTTGAAGAGCACCGCCCGCCCTCCCTCAGTAGCGTGCACAATCAAACTAACACCGCCACCAGGAACCGCCACCAAGTAACCGCCACCAAGTAACCGCCACCAAGTACCCTCCACCAACCACTACAATACCACCACTAGATAATATACACCACTGAAGTCCAGAACACGACACGTGTTTCGCCCCAAAACGAGGCATTATCAAGCGTCATAGACTCTACGACAGATTGACTCGGCGGCCGTCTGTCGTAGAGTCTAGGAGGGCGGGCGGTGCTCTTCAAAAAACTAGGTAATATACACCATTTTTTATATTTTGCATGCGGATCTTAGCAAAGTAACTTACCTTCCTTCATTATAATGGATTTCCGCAAAGTAACGCCTGATTCTATTAACTGGATACTTAAAGACTGTTACTATTCAGATTTTCAATATAAATAAGTGTCTGATACGTTCATAGTATGTGTACAAACCGTACACATCTCATTAAAATAATGTTTGGAGATAGGGGAAGGGAATGATCAATTTTTAAAAGAAATTAAGTTAACAGTATAGAGCATAAATACATACATAGATAAACAAATATAAATATACATACATACATGTACTTTACACCAACATTCATTTATGCATGGTATTTATGCATGTATAAATGTATGTTGGTGTATAAGTACATGTATAAACATGTGTAAACAAATAGATACATGTTCAGTAACACAGCTGCAAAACTGAATTCAATTTTACCATTACCACCACAACTATAATAACTGATTTTGTTTCAACAATTGAACAGCGTTGCTTATTTGTGTTGCTCATTTCCTGATTTCAATTGTTTCAGATTACAGTCTATTTTATTGTAAAAATACAGCATTCGGTATGAGAGCTATAAATACAAGTCGATTTTTTTAAACGATATTTAATTAATGAATAAAATGTATTTACAAATTTACACTTCGAATCGTGATTCGAATTTTGATGGTGGTAGAATTCCTATGCAGGAATCCGTCTAGGTAGGTACAATCCCGGGCCATTTATTCTGCCGTGAAGCAGTAGTGTGCAAACCTTACTGTTTTGCGGTTTGAAGGGCAATGTGAGCTAGCGTAATCACTGGGCATATGAGAATTATGAACTGATACTGATACTGACACTGCATTTGTTATGGGCAGACGTTGCACTTACCATCAGGTGAACGTTTTGCTCGTTTCGCCACTCTATCCGATAAAAAAACTACAACCAAACCAGCTTCTTCTTCATCATTTTCCGTACCCGTGTAACGCTATGGTCAAACCATACAAAGGATCTGAGAAAATCATAGACGAAACAGTAATAATAAAATCGTGACCCGAACACCAGAATTTGAGTATTGCAGGAATTAGCTTCAGCTGGGGCTCGCCACTTGGACCCACAATCGCTGATGCTTTGACTTGACTCAAAACTTTTATATGTGGCATCACACTGCGACACCAATTACAATAGCACTACCACTAGCTAACATTGCCGTTCAATCAGAAACACCGTAATGTTTGCACACTACACACTGCTTAATTATTTATTTACTTAATCATTATTAACCATAAAAGTAAACATACAATAGGCGGATTTACGGCTATATGCATTCTATACTAGCCAACCTCTTGGGATAGCAGAAAAACTCAATGGCGGTACAAAAATATAACAAAGAATGCAACTGAAACTAAACAGATTACAAGTAAGAGAAAAAAAATGAAAAACATTATACAAAAATCCATCGTGCTTGTCAGCAGAATAACTGGCAATGCGGTGGTACCTATCTAAACGTATTCTTTCGTCAAGTGTTATTGTGCAAACATTACTCTGGAGGGCACTGATAGTTAATGTAATTACGGGACATGTTTCAGGGTGACGAGCGCAGTGTGGTACCACGCACAAATGATCCGAGTGACAGACAAAATTCGTTATGGGCAGACATTGTAATAAATAAATATAGGTGTCGCTTTTCTCTGAAAACTATGGCCATATTTTAAATCCAAACGGATATTACATCATTTGCATCTTAATGAGAAATAAGGTATCAGTAAGCTATGTCATAATATGCTGTCACTAAACTGCTCGTGGAGACGCAATTGGGAGTAAGAATTTGTTCACTCGTACCAAAATAGCGGCGGCGTGGTACGCCACCCGTCACGTCTCGTTTTCTGAGAGGGCCAAAAATAGACTACGTCTAAAGTGTTGCCTCTGCCTCTTATATGGTACATAGTCGTGTCTGTATCTATGTATCAATAAGGATTATCCAGTATACTCATGAACTGTATCCCCAAATACAACGAACGTCGAATATAACCCTCGGAAATAATGCATTGATCTATAAACATTAGAATTTATTGGTAGCAAACGATCATTATTTACGTCTCCCAGTGATTCCACGAAGATCGATAACAGATCAAACAAACAAATACGATCATTCTGGTAAGAATAAAAAATACGAGAGCACAGTGAAATTTGTCTGGGGATTTTATGTGACTCGTCGCGCCGACGTGATATATACTTCATTACGCAACGTGTATTATGAGACAGTAATTTCTAGATAACTCTTTGTCCTGGCCAGTCAAAAACTGTTGCTGGATGATTCTATTCTAATTCAAAGCATGAGTACGCTTAAGCTCACGCGTCATTAGCAAGGGTAGTAATATTACACGAGACTGGTCGCTATGAAACAAAATAAAAAAGAAATAAATTAAAAATATACAAATTAAAAAAGTAGCAGTTGGCGGGAATCAATACAAGAATTGAAACCTAACAGTGTCCGCGCTTTACGGAGTGAATGCCGTATAATTTATTTTATTATTATAAAAAACTAATTATTGTGCTGACTGTTTGTTCCTACATTCCTTGTGCCGTTGTAACTGTTTAAGCTGCAACCGGTGTGCTTTTATGCTTTAACCGCATGCTTTATTGACAGATGATGAGATTTTACTGGTGGTAGGATTCCTATGCAGGAATCCGTCTAGGTAGGTACCACCCCAGGGCCAGTTATTCTGCCGTGAAGCAGTAGTGTGCAAACATTACTGTGTTTCGGTTTGAAGGGCACTGTGAGCTAGCGTAATCACAGGGCATATGAGACTTAAGAACTGATGTCCCAGTGTGACGGGCGCAGTGTGGTGTCACACAGTAATTTTCTGTGTGACACAGCATTTGTTATGGGCAGACGTTACACTTACCATCAGGTGAACGTTGTTTGCTCGTTCCGTCACTTTTATGAAAAAAAAAAAAAAAAAAAAAAAAAAAGATGATACGTTTCGGACCCCGGTGAATGTTTCTGGATTCTGTGAAGATATCCCGACGGAGCTGCCTGCCCTTGCTAGGACACAGGCGCTATAGAACAAGTGAGTGAGCTTTCCTTATCTTTATTTTGGTAGGTAAGATTCCAGCTACAGTAGGCAAACACCCCCGGGCGTTTGATAATTGCCCTTGATGATGGCCTTGTCAATAGTCTACCATACGGCCGAGACATTGCATTTTCGTCCTTCGAGCCGGATGCTGTTTCATAGCGACCAGTCTCATGTAATATCACTACCCTTGCTAATGACGCGCGAGCTTAACCGTACTCATGCTTTGATTTGGAATGGAATTATCCAGCAACAATTTTTAACTGGCCAATACATCATAAACATCGTATTTTAATGTAATGAAGTGATTAGACGAACCAACTATTCACCTGATGGTAAGTGTAACGTCTGCTCAAATAAATGTTATGTGGTGCAAAATATTTTTGTGTTATGCCACTACATACACACGCACACTAGCTATCAGTGCCATATCAGTATCTAAATAGACTAATAGTATCGATGATAAAGTATGTCAAGTCTATTCAGTTAAATATTTATTTTTTGACGTGATAAATTCACGTTTATGAAATGTTTTTTGTCGTGTAAAATTTTTAATAACCTACTATTTTTGACTCAGGTTCCACCTTTGGGTCACAAATGCTTCTTATTAACAAGTGTTAATAACGTATAATGGTTTTTGAAAAAGAAGAAAGTATGATACTCGTATATACGGATTGCAATATTCCAATTAAAGAAAAAGAGTGGAACAAGTGAAAGAGTTTGTATAATTGGGTTCAAAATTTACGAGAAACGAGAGAAAATTACGATAGTGATATTGAGCGAAGAGTGTTCAGGAAATCAAGTATATGGGACCCTGCATAACTTTGTGTGTAGGAAGACCGTATCTTAAAAGGCACGACTGGCTGTACATAGAGGAGTACTGGTCCCCCACACTTATGTATGGTAGTGAATGTTGGGTCTGGCAAAGAAGCATGAAAATAAGATTAGTGCTGTGGAAATGTAAAGTTTGAGAAGTATAGCTGGAGTGACTTTGATAGACAAAGTGAGGAACGTCATAAGCGAACGTTGCGATGTGGTAGAAGATGTAGCGGCAAAGATAGGGAATGGGATGCTTAGATGGTTTCGATACATAGAGAAGATGAATGAAAGAAGATTGACGAAACAGATTTATGAGGCGATTGTGAATGGGCCAGCCGTAAAGAAGTCGACGTAGGCGAACGTATCACGATCAGATCGAAGTCGTTTTAAGGAAAGGATATGTCAAAAGTACCCGCAACCGACGAGCATGCATGAAAAGACTAATGAAAGTAGGAGAAGCGAAAAATGTGTGTCAGGATTTTAGCAAGTGGAAAGATGTGGTCTCTCCATACCCCAAAGAGAAAGATACGTGACACTATGTATGTATGAAAATAACGTTATAAAACAATAAGACGTGATTAATGTGCTCGTTTTTCATTTATACTCGCGAATAAAATTTTAAAAGGTATCATCATTGTCATCATCATCATCATCATTATCACTTCAGCCTATCACTAGTCCACTGCTGAACATAGGCCTCCCCCATAGATTGCCACAAAAGTTTGTAGCTATTGTTGAAATAAATTCACTCTTTAAAGATGGTTAAGAAAGCTTTTAGAGAAACTTTAATACGAGCCCTATATCATAGACCACGTCTTTGTTCTTATTTTTTGCGTCAATTTAAACATCGAATAACAAATACCAGCAAGAGAACGAATTTACTTAATTATATTATTCTATGACCTCATTGCCAACAAATAGAAACAATATAATTTATCTATTGGTATTTTATAAAATATACAAAAGTATGTAAAATTATAGTACAGAAAAAGTGCATTATCCATTCCTAAACAAAATGGTTTTGTCTGCCATAAAGCAATTTCCAGCTGGATTATCTATGCGACTCAGCAATTTTACCAGTAATTAATTAAATTACTTGCAAAGGAATTTTCTAGAAAAAACATTACGAAAAAAATGTCACTGCAAAGAAGTGTATTTTTCAGTTCTTTCTTAATAAAATTAACGTTCTTTTAAAGTGAACATTTATTTACTACTTAGCAGTAAATCGCGCAAAATGTTGCACCTCGAATATAAGAGACTATAACTTTAAGTAAGACAACGCCAATCACTCTTTGCAGGTGATAAAAAGATTGCTATTTATCTGTCATATGCCTCTACATTTTCCTGAAATTTCCCTTAGCCACTTTTACGACATCTACAGATTGAGATGAGTGATGAATTATCTTAAGCCGCCAAGAAACGGCCGATATTGTTTTTAGTATTGATACAGAACTAAATTCGTAGGTTTAATATACCGAAACAAATTTTCAGCAATTTTTTTTTATCAGAAGATCCGAGAAACAGGATTATTTTTTGTTATTGTTTTGAAATACAGGCGACCTTTTTAATAAATAACCAAAATAATTACGTTGATTTTAATTATTAATAAAAAGGTCTTAAATACTTTCATTTAAATGTTACTTAGTTAAATAATAATTACGTTTTAAAGGTTTTTCTCTCAAAAACCTCGTAACTATTTCTTTCTCTGTTAATTTTACTGTAACCATTTTAAAAAGTAAGTTTTTGGCATTAGTACTAAAGTAAATTTAGTTTGAAATGAAAATTCACTAAAGTGTAACAAAAATATCCACAACATTCGAAATGTCTATCTAACGAACCGAAACGTCAGCGGCAAATTATATGTTAAAACCAAAAGTTTTTAGGCTTGTATAATACAAAAATGCAAACTTTTCAGTTTCTTTAATGTACTTCAGCATTCTTCTCAGCATTGAAGAAAAACATCGTGAGGAAACCTGCATGTCCGAGAAATAAAAATATTTTTATTTCAAAATAAGTCCGCCACCACGCAGTATAGTAGCGAAAACCCAGGCTCCGAAACCCTCTCAAAAGTAATGTCTATGCTCAGCAGTGGGATATTTAGTATTTATTTTATTTTTACTTTAAATTTTAATATGATTCTTAATTATAATCAAGAAAAGTAATGACACATGCTGCACGGACTCCGCTTTTAGAAACCACATTTTGGGATCAAATTTACTGATGGAAGGATTCCTATGCAGGAGTCCGTCTAGGTAGGTACCACCCCAAGCCAGTCATTCTGCTGTGAAGCACTAGAGTGTAAACATTACTGTCTTTCGGTCTGAAGGGCTAGTGTAATCACTGGGCATGTGAGACTTAAGAACTTATGTCTCAGGGTGACAGGGCGAAGTGGTGCCACTTAGAAATGTTCTGGGTGGCACAGCATTTGTTATGGGCAGACGTTTCACATAACATCAGGTTTTGCTCGTCTCATCACCTTATACATTAAAAAATATACATTTTGCGGAGCTTCCAAAAGCTGCTCCCAATTTTTTTTAAAGCCAGGTCCACATAATTACACTAACTAGCTGCGCCCCACGGTTTCACTCACGTAAAAAATCCGACCCTGATCGATGATATACGTACATACTTCCTTATTTTAATCGGATTTTGGGGTTTTAATTTTTTTGCGCGGAACCATAATTATTTTTTCTAAAATTAAAGTAGCTTAAATTACCCGGCACAATATCAGCTTCCTATCAGTGCAAGTCCCATCATAATCGGTCCGGCCGTTTCGGTTTTGGAAATTAACCGGAACAAATGTTTTTTTTTTCTTCTAAGTACGATGTATTCTTTCATAAACATTGAGTTAAAAGCTGAAGCTATTATTTTGTAATTATTAAGAGACACTTCAATTTTATTTATTTGTATAGATTTTAAACTTTCTTACTTAAAACATCGATAATATTAATTATTTAAGACCAATGAGCATTACGTAATTTCGAACGCGTCTAACATATCTGTCTCAAAAATATTTCAAACACTGCCTCATGTCTGCCCCAGGCAGTTTCGCACTCACATGAATCATCTTTCGTGTTTGCTACGTTTTATATTTTTTAACTGTCATGTAATCTGTTACTTATCTTACTCAGATTATAACATGTTTTTTTTTAAATACATCTCGAGTTTACACGCAAAATACGCGCTAGACGTGGAGTTGCGGAAACCCGTTGCAATCAACAATCTACATCTCGAGTCTTGATTTTAATGAACAGTTTTAAAAACTAGTGTGTATACTTATTAAGGTTGAATTTGAATGTAGTGCGCTCCTGTACTACGTTTAAAGTTTGTGAAACTGTTTTTCATAACTTGTTTATGGTCGACTTTTAAGACACGTACGGGATTAAATGGAACAGAAGCTTCTCTGCCACCACACGACGATGGTCCGTAGTTGTGATATAAAATATGAATAAATATAGTCTCTATATAAACAGTAGTACTGATCTTAATACGAACACTTATTTACTCAACGTAATGGTCAACAATATCCACAATCTTCGAAACCCTTATGATTGTATATTTAAGTAAAGTACTGCAACGATTATTCAATACATAATAAACCTGTACATTGACGACCACCTGGCGTAGTGTCGTGTACATGACCTTTATGCCGTAAGTCATGGATTAAAATCCCAGCTTTAGCCAACATTAGTGGAAAAACACAATTTGTTAGTCTTCGGGTCTGGTTGTGTTGTGCATGTGAGTGTCTGTAAACCTCACTCATTATGCAGGAGAAATCTTAGAATGGGGAATCATAAGAAAACCCTGTAAGTAGTATTCAAGCTAGCTTCCCCCGTCACGACCAAAATTGTTGACTGCAATAAATAACAGGAGCTGGAAAAGCACATGCTAAGCTTGGTAGTGAAGGCAAATATCGTGAGAAAACCTGCCTGTCTGAGAAAAAAAAATAAGGCGTGAAGACTACCAACATGAACAGCATGACAGACTCTTAATCCAGCTCATAAAAAACCTTTAAAAATAAGGGAAGGCATTTGCAATGTAGAAGGATATTTCTAGGCTATTTAGAGACGCATTCACGTCTCTTTCCAACTAGTATAGGCAGAGACCACATCAGCCAGCCAAATTAGTTCCCCTCTCAGGAGTGAGACGTGACGAGCGACGAACGGTCCCAGAGCAGAGCGACACGCTAACGACTGGGCTCATTCCTAAACTCGCAGCCAATGACACGGCAATCATCGTGGGAGAGGCGGAGAGGAAGGGAAGGGATTAGGTAGAAATGGATTTGGGGGTAGGGAATGCGAAAGTTGCGAAAGGAACTATAAGGTGAAGGATATCATGTCGGAAGGAGCAGACAGCAGTAGCCCAGGAGGCCGAGGTCGCTTAACCGGTATAGAAAGAAAAGAAAGAAAGGAACTTTTTCTAGGAGGCACAGTACCAAATAAAGATTAATCTTCATAGTCGCCATCAAATGTTACTCGTGTAGTTTCAACATATTATCTCATCTCCCGTGGATAAGCAACATCTAAGCTCCGTGCCTGCAATGTTTTTATTTATTGGATTAAATGACAAAACGTGCAACACGTTCACCTGATGGTAAGTGCAACGTCCGTCCATAACAAACGGTGTGTAGCCCAGAAGGTTTCTGCGTGACACCACATGACACCCGTCACCCTGAGACAACAGTTCTAAGTCTCATATGCCCAGTGATTACCCTAGTTCTTAATGCTTTTCATACCGAAACACGGTAATGTTTGCAAACTACCGCTTCATGGCAGGTTACTGGGGTGGTACCTACGTAGACGGATTCTTGCATAGAAGTCCTACCACCACTTCAAACCATTCATCCACACTTAAAGGTTACAATTTCCAAATAAGAGTACCTCATAAAGTTAACGTTCTTTTAGGTGATTTTTTTTTCTTACTTTACAGTAACTGCTTACTTTGATATGGGTAAATCGATAGAAATTTTGCATTATCATCATCTATCACTAGTCCACTGCATTCCTCTTTTGCCATAGTTGCCACGTTAGGCAGGCGGGTTGACAACCACAGTTTATTTATCCAGATTGTCCAGGAAGATGCTGTTGGTTGGAAGATGTTATTGGCTTTAATTTTCCCTCTGTCGACTTTTACGACACTCACGGGATGAGATAGGGTGAACATAATTATACTTTAGGATGCCGCCATCTGTCGTAAGCTAAAGCATGATGTCCACAGAATGAAACCAATTCATATTCTTACATCAGCAACAAATGTTTTAAACTAAATAACATCTTCAAATTGTATATTTTCTTGTTTCTTTATGAAATTTAAATTGATTCGTTACGAAAAAATCTCGTAGCTTGCAAGCTTCATTACATTACTTTTATGCTCCCCTTTGAAATTAAAATCCTGCGGAGTTTAGATTTTTTATACAAAATGTATTCCTTAAAAAAATTGCAGATTTTTGGGGAAACGTTTTTCTCATTTAACGTAACATACAATTGAAAGAAACAAAATGGCAAAAATAATATAAAACGAGGGTAAACCACATATGGAGCAATATCGTTAGCAGAGCTGGATATTGGTTCATAAATATAAAACAACGTTTTTTTCGTTCAAAAAACAAAATAGCGTTGGAAACTCTTACATCTACGAAAATTGGCGCAAAAAAATAATGTTGTTTTCGAAACTTTTATAATGGATCGCAAATGTAATCTGATTAAGTTTTTCTCGATATACGATACTATAAAATGTACTCGTAGCTTCATTTTTAAAAACACTATGACCGCGTGACCAGAGTAACCGACTACTATGGCGCCAGTCCTGGGTTTGAATCCCAGCCGGTTGTTGCATCCTACCCCCGATGTATTCTGCCGTGAAGCAGTAGTGTGCAAGCATTACTGTTTCGGTTTGAAGGGCACTGTGAGCTCGCGTAATTACTGGACATTTGAGACTTAAGAACTGACGTCTCAAGATGACGGACACAGTGTGGTGTCACACAGAAATATTCTGGGTGACACAGCATTTGTTGGGGGCGGACGTTGCACTTACCATCAGGTGAACGTTTTGCTCGTTTCGTCACTTTCTACAATAAAAAAAAACATCGAGCGCGAGAAAGCAAGACCGAAATGACCCAATGCGTCTGTGTTGCCTTGACTTGACTTGACTTATTATTATATATTATACAACCAAACTAAGTTTCCATAACTCTAGACATACATACATACATACATATATACAGTCACACCTTTTTTCCATATAAGGGGTAGGCAGAGGTCATTCACGTAGCCCACTTATAACTCTCGCGGGAAACGAGACGTGATGGATGGCGAACCACGTCGCCACCATTTTGGTACAAGGCAAAACATTCTTAATCCCCATTGCGTTCTAACGAGCAGTATAGTGTAAGCATTGCATATTCGTGTTATTCTGCACGGATAAAGGCTGCCCGTAAAATATCTTTGGCACCTCAGTAGGAAATAGCTAGGTGCTGTTCTACTCTGCCGGGCACCCATCGGCGCATAAGTCTAGACGTGATACTAAAAATATCAATATCACCTCACGCTAATCCCCAGCTGGATCTGAGATTTCCATTTAATAAATCAGGGACAGTTGCCTTGTCCGGCCAATACGGTAGAATCCGTGTAAGCGACCCCATCCTCCCGCACCACTGCTGTCTCCTCCTGCTCCTTCCGGGATAGTAGTATCCTCCACCATATAGAGAAACTATATGGTGTAGGATTCCCAACTTCCCATTCCCTACCCCAAGTCCATTTCCTACCTAATCCTTTTCTCTTCCTCTCCACCAAGCCAATGGTTGCTGCGCCGATGCCTAGCTACACGAGGGAACGCAATGGGGAGCAAGAATGTGTACTATTTATATCCCGACATTTCGAGCGCTTTGCAGCACCCACGGTCACGGGAAGACTGAGTTGACAGATGTCCTGATTGCATAGTTAACCCGGGGTATCTTCAGCTTTTAATTATTATTATTATATTATTTGTAGTCCGATCTACGCAGAATGAGCTTACTGTGTCTTTAAGTCTCGCAGTGGTATGCTTGGTGAATGATGGTTGAAATGAATGAAATGAATGGTTGGGAATTATCAGAACATGGTCACAGCGGTTTGAAGTTCTATGGCAACTCTAGAATTTGCTTAAAACCGGGTTAGGTAACACCATTATTCAAACACTTTATGTGCAGATTTATAACTATATTCAAAATATTAAAATTTAATAAATAAATTATACAAATTTATTTAAGTCATAGTACGCGAGTACCTGGGTTCGATCCTCGGCGCCAGCACCTCTAAATTTGTTCTACAATTTTAAGTGCTGATTTACCACGTGCTTAGCAGTGAAGGAAAACATCGTGAGGAAACCTGCATCTCCGATGAATAGAAATATTTCGAGGATATGTGAAGTCCGCCAACCCGCATTCGAGCAGCGTGGCAGGTGGACTATTCCCAGCTCCAAAATCCTGTCAGAAATGAGAGGAGGCCTGTGCTCAGCAGTGGGATATTTATAGGCTGTAAATTACTTTTTTTATTTAAGTCATCATCAATACAGCTTCGTAAAACGATTTATTAAAAATGTCTATTTCTAGTCTAAATCATTTTTAAAATTCAAAACTTTTTAGATTTTTAAACAAACTTTTCGAGGAAAAGTGTTGCACGTGTCGTCTGGGTTTCGTTAAATGGTTGCTAATGGTCGCTATTACAGGTCGTTGGCTTCGGACGAGGCTAGTCACCGCTCACTAAATACAACCCTGTTACAGCGACACTTGTTGTATTCCGAAATTAAGTTTGTCTACTACAGAAATTTTTAGTACAATAACTTTTAACAATTTTTTTGTTAAGCTTTCATTATTCAGCCTCTTGGAAGTTGCTCGTCTTATCGACTAAGTTAATAATTCAAATTTGAATAAGATCTGAAAATGACTTTTTTTTATAGTCTTTTGGTGGCGTCGTAAAAGAAATTGGATTAGAGAGTTAAAGAAATTTCATGTCATGGTGGGTAAAAGTCGACTAAGTGGACTGCCAAAAAATCTCTCGGCCTCCGATTAGCGGAACATCCTTCTCAATAAGGCAAGACCTAAATTATCTAAGCCGGTGATGGTAAGTAGCGTTTCAGCTGCAAAGTATCTGGTACTGCGATTATCAATCTGCCTGCAAAGCATGGCAATAAAATAGAATAGAATAGAATATTTTTTTTATTCAATATAGATTAATTACATAATACCTATTGAAAGTCATTTTTTTCTTTTTTTAAACTACACTGGTTCGCAAAAAATGCCTCTGTCCTGGGAAGAACCAGTAAGAAACCCAACGAGCTTTTTTTAGGCATTTTGAAAATAATGTACAATAACAGCAGTATTATAACGATGTAGAAATGGCTTGGCGGCGATCACCTCATTCCCAGGGGTTATCATCATCTATGTATTCTTTAATATTATAATACCCCTTTTTATGAAGTCTTTGTTTAATATAAAATTTGAACTTTTTGATTGAAAGACTTTTAACTTTTTTGACTTTTAATTACGGCAAATCCTCTCAACTAGGGGATACCTTTGCCCAGCTGCTAATACGCCATTTCATTGGCCATCGAAGATAGAAAGTGAAAATAATTCTTACTACCAAACCCTGGGAAGTGTAATGGTTACTTAAGCAACTTATTAATGTTATATTTGATATAGTAACTGATATAAGAAACGGTTACAGTACAACAGTATCATAAAAATAAAATGTTAAGCACCGGAAAATTTTAAGCATTTTGAACGAGTTTTGTTAATGGTAATGTAGATTAAAATATCTATATTCATATCAACTTCGAAGTATATGAACGTAAACTATACCCCAATTGTCGAAGTTATTGTCAATTTTAAACTGGCATTAGGATTTCTGTGCAGGAATCCGTCTAGGTAGGTACCACCCCAGTGCCAGTTATTCTGCCGTGAAGTAGTAGTGTGCAAACATTCTCAACTCGGTTCGAAGGGGACTGAGAGTCACTGGGCATATGAGACTTAAGAACTGATGTCTCTGGGTGACGGGCGCTGTGTGGTGTCACACAGAAATGTTCCGATGGCGCAGCATTTGTTATGGGTAGACGTTGCACTTACCGTCAGGTGAACGTTTTGCTCGTTTCGACAACTTTCTTAAATAAAAAAAAATGAAAAAACAAGTATCTTCGGATCGTAAATGACTATTAAATGAAGGTTAAATTTGTTTAAAGTCAAATTATAATTCTTGCACTAAGTTCATCGACTTTCAAATTATAATACTAAATAGTACTAATTATGTGACTTGTGATCACGATTTTTTTTAACAGAAGTAGGCTTTCTTCCTGTGTTTCCTCTAAATAATATTTCTGTAGTTAAAGATTTGGCTGTATTTCTTGACAGTTAATTGTCATTTAATCAGCATGTTATGAGTATCACAATTCTTTTAAAATGTATGGGTTTGTAATCTACAGAATTCAAAAAGTCAGAATTTTACACCACATTGGGCGCCATTTGTAACTGCCGAGTTCCACTTGGGGTTGCTAGGTTCGAATACCAGTTTATTATTACTAAATGGTGGATAAAAAAAATGAATTTATCGTAATTACAATTTTTTTTGTACTGTGTAGTCTGTATATCACCAACACACAAGGTTTATAAAATAATAATAACATTTTAGCTCAGTCGCAAGCGGGCAATTTAGGTTCTAATGTTAATCTTCATAATGTATTAGAAAGGTCGAAAAAAAAAAGGAAAGGTAATCCCTAAGTTATGTAATGCCACCATACTTTACTTCAACAATTTACTTTTAAATGTTTCTATTTGATAACATATTAGGTCCTTACATATACAATTGGTTTTGCCGTACTGGCAAATTTGATCTCAAATATATCCTCTTTGGTTAAGAATTCCAAATTCAAATTTATAAATAGCTAGCTGGTATATTTTAGTTTGCACCGACCTCACTCCGAAAAACTTTTCAGGATGAGAAACCCGCAGACATCCATGTCACATATCTCAATGACCTTCAAATTTATGTTGCCGTAGACTATGATTCCTTAACTAACATCAAGATCTAGGCTCTATCATTTTATATCATATTAATATATCATAATAATATGCATCCAATCAACCATCCATTATTAGTTTTGAACTATTAATTGACTATCGTTTGCTTTTCCGTCCATACATTGCTTGCTCTTCATTGACTGACTGACTGTTTAACTATTCTAGTTATTTAATAATCTTTATTTGTAACCATTATTGACTGACAGTAACTATTCATACTATAATCGTCCTGTCCAGCGAATAGGATAACAACCATTGTTTCCTAATTAGCTGGCACTCCCTAAAATATTCCAAAAACTGAAATACGAGAAATCACCAATAAGTATTGTATGGAAGAACATCTGTTTCCACAGCGATCAATAATAAATAAAACTGGCCTTGATGACAGACGATTATATCCTCATTTCTCTTCTTGACGTGATGCCTTTCTTGTAGCACTCGGTAAAAACCGATCTCCCTCCAAGAACACAAGCGCAACCTTTTGACAGGTGACAGCTTCCAAATCGCTAAATGACAATTGACACAGAGTTGCCGGCATATTTTTTTTAATGTACCATACACGCGTTACAACCAGTGCGGTCACGCACTACGTTACAATTACCCTTTACTGCTTTATCGACGCAGTGAATGAGTTTATAAGCATTGCCTTTATATATTTTTTTCGTAGATTTAGTCTTATATCAACAATATTATATAGAAAAAAGTAACTTATACATTATTTTTTTTAATTTATCTTCATCGTTTCAGCCTATCACTAGTCCACTGTTGAACAAAGCCTCCCCCGTAGACTGCTACAAAAGTTAGTAGCTCTCATTTGGGGGGGGGGGGGGGGTTGCCATAGTTGTCACGCTGGGCAGACGGTTTGCCATCCGCAGTTTATTTATTGAGATGTTCCAGGAAGATGTTACTGTCTATCTCCTGGTTTTTATTTTCCCTCTGTCGATTCTACGACACCCACGGGAAGAGATTGGGTGGTAGTTAGAATTTTAGTGTAGTAGGTGGTAATTAGATTAATCCCATGCAGCGCTGATTTTCAGGCACTCCAGTCTCCCTGAGATCTTATGCGGGGATTGTGGTATTTGAGGACTCCCCAATCACCATTAAATATAAGAATTTGTCAGATGTCCTTTGATGTCCTTATATGATATAGAAACCAGATACAGACTATGAACGGATTTATAAACATTTACTCCTAAACGTATCCTCTATACATACTATAGCATAATAACTTCCGTGTGAAGAAGGGGCGGGCCAACTACTGTTAATATAAAATGAATGTTATTATGCGGATAATTATTTGGTTGCAACATTATTAATTACTCTGTGCAGAAACATTGTCACTGTAGCTGTTTGTGTCATCATCATCATTTCAGCCTATCACTAGTCCACTGCTAAACATCTCCCATAGATTGCCTCAAAAGTGTGTAGCACTCATTTTGAGGCGTTTTTGCCATATTTTTATTTTTTAAAGCATTCCTCACAGTTGGATTTCCTCCTGAATCGTGGGTGCGTTTTACAGACATACATTTCACAAACACAACACAACCAGGCCCAAATGGTGGCTCCAGTTGGCAATCGAACCCAAGACCCGCGACGCAGAATTCAGGTACGCTACCACTACGCCACGTGGTCGACAAATGTCGCCATAGTTGCCACGCTTGGCAGGCGGTTCGACAACCGCAGTCTATTTATTCAGATGTTCCAGGAAGACTCTGCTGCCCATCTGCTGGATTCGGTTTTCCCTCTGTCTACTTTTACAGCCATGGGATGAGATGGAGTGGTAGATTCTCTTACGGCGCTACCACACGGCAAATTCGTAATATCCAGTTAAATAGAATAAAGTTAATGAAGTGGCGGCTTCGCCGTGGTAGCTCAGGGGCCTGGTGCTCTCCTTTAATTCCATAGTAAGCGAGTAACCTGGGTTCGATTCCCGGTGCCGGCACCACTAAAATTGTTAATTGCAATTTTAAGTGCTGACTTACCACGTGCTCGGCGGTGAAGGAAAACATCGTGAGGAAACCTGCATGTCTGAGAAATTCAAAATATTTCGAAGACATGTGAAGTCCGCCAACCCGCATTGGAGCAGCGTGGCGGATTGTTCCTAGCTCCAAAACCCTTTCAGAATTGAGAGGAGGCCTGTGCTCAGCAGTGGGACATTTATACGCTGAAACTTTAAGTAGCGGCTAAAAAAAATTGCAAACTACATGAAAAACGTCAAATAATGATACTTTCGTAGTTGGCCTCATCGCCTATTAGTATTAATGTTTTCTCAAGGAATACCACTGTGCTTCTACAACTTCTATTACCTACTTGATTGAAAAGTAAATAGTAAAAGTAGCTAGCTATCTGTCAGTGAAAGTCCCGGATCCAATAAGCCGGAAGAGACAGAGACAGACAGACAGACAGACATACAAAATTTTAAAATTATTTTTACTTTTAAGGACCGTACATACTGTCATAATCATTGAGTGAAAAGGTGTTATTTTGTTATTACTTTGTTATTATTTGTATAGATAAAGCCTCAT
The DNA here is from genome assembly GCA_019845155.1 of Luehdorfia chinensis. Classification (NCBI taxonomy): domain Eukaryota; kingdom Metazoa; phylum Arthropoda; class Insecta; order Lepidoptera; family Papilionidae; genus Luehdorfia; species Luehdorfia chinensis. Next base: position 809,171 of record JAHVAK010000596.1, read on the forward strand.
TACTAGATCATTTACAAATAAAAAACACTTCAATGACAGTCATCTGTCTGAATGAAATCGGAGTAGTAACGGGGATTAGCACTGAAAACCAATGCCGCGTCGAAATTAAATTTTCGGCACAGTAAAATGCTGAGCTGCCAACCTCGTTTGCCGGGATTAAGGCATACAATTTCGTCAGTTTATACATACATACATACAGTCACGCCTCTTTCCCATAGGGGTAGGCAGAGACCACATCTTTCCACTTGCTACGATGCTGACACACATCTTTAGCTTCTTCTACTTTCATTAGCGTTTTCACACACGCTCGTCGGTTGCGGGTACTTTTAACGTTACTTTTCCTCAAAAGTTCACCGATCTGATTGTGATACGTACGCCTAGGTCGACCCTTACCGGCTTTTCCATTCACACTTGCCGCATAAATCTGTTTCGTCAATCTCCTTTCATTCATCCTCTCTACGTGTCCAAACCATCTAAGCATGCCATTCTCTATCTTTTTCACTACATCTTCAATCACATCGCAACGTTCCCTTATCACGCTGTTTCTCACTTTGTCAATCAGAGTTACTTTATTACAAGTATTATTTTATTGTTTACTGATAGAATGTATTGTTAATGTTTTTTTTTTAAATCTATTTTAGACATTTTTTGTTTAACCTTATTTTTCTTTTAGTTGCACCTATTTTTTTTTATTGTATAAAGTGACGAAACGAGCAAAACGTTCACCTGATGATAAGTGCAACGTCCGCCCACAACAAATGCTGTGTCAGCCAGAATATTTCTGTGTGACACCACACTGCGCCCGTCACCCCGAGACATCAGTTCTTAAGTCTCCAACGCCCAGTGAATACGCTAGCTCACAGTGCCCTTCAAATCGAAACACAGTAATGACGGAACCTAGACGGATTCCTGCATAGGAATCCTACCACCAGTAAATTACCTATTTCTGGTAAAAAACTGCATTTTCTTCCTTTATTTCATTGAACAGGTCTTTTTTAATTTATCGCAAACCGCCAACATTGTGTATTTTTCTGGAAGGTGCTTAATTTGAAACATTTCAAGAACTACACATTAAACCATACATTACATACATTTGAGACTTTAATTTCTTGCATGTTTGCATCACCTCGCCCTGTTGGGAATACGTCTAGTCTCGAATAACTCTGAATCACTCTGGTATAGTATTTACAAAAACTTAGTGCTATTGCTGAATGGTGAATGCTAAATGTGCGTAGATCGCTCGCTGTGATTCGACACGAACTAACTACTCGTATGAATCGTGTGGAGAATCATATTACAACGAGTAAACTGCTAGCGCGGCAGAATGTGTTCGCCTCGTACATCTTTACTTTATTCAAATTTAAATATTCATTTTGAAAGATCCAACTTCGCTGCGCCGTAACTTATTATATCATAGTTATATATAAAATAGAAGCACCTTTTTGTCTGTATATGTATACGGACCGATTTAACTGGAGAAATACTTTAGTATACTTTAGTATTTCTCCCATTAAATCGGTAAGTAATGACATGGATTGTACACAGCTACACATCGTGTGATAGCACACACCGTGTGGTAGCGGCTTTAAAAAATTCTACCACCTCATCCCATCCTGTGGATGTCGTCAAGCCGTAAAAGTCGACGTAGGAATAATAAAACCCAGGAGATGGGCAGCAGCATCTTCCCGAAACATCTGAATAAATAAACTGCGGTTGTCAAACCGCGTACCAAGCGTGGCAACTATAGCGAAATCCCCACAAAGTGAGAGATACTAAGTTTTGTGGCGATCTATGGGGGAGGCCTATGTTCAGCAGTGGACTAGTGATGGGCTGAAACGACGAAGACGACGACGACGTACAGTTTGCAGATAACACAAGCACCAAATTACACTATGTTTCATCGTGTTTGTTACCGGTTCTGAACTTATGAATAATTTTTCAATAATATTCCTCAGAACGCCATCTTTGGTAATTGTACCGCTATGGTGTTTATTGGAAAAGGGCTCGCTTAATTGACATAAATCGTGCATTGTTTGAGTAATTTCATCAAATTATTAGTTTTTTCTATTGGATAAATAAAGGTGACGAGATTAGCAAAATTTTCATCTGATGGTAATATGCAGGAATCCATCGAGGTAGGTACCGCCCCAGGGCCAGTTATTCTGCCGTGAAGCAGTAGTGTGCTAACATTATTGTGTTTCGGTTTGAAGGGCACTGTGAGCTAGCGTAATCACTGGGCTTATGAGACTTAAGAACTTATGTCTCAGGGTGAAGAGCACAGTGTTCTGGGTGACACAGAATTTGTAATGGGCAGACGTTGCATTTACCATCAGGTGAACGTTTTGCTAGTTTCATCACTTCATTCAATAAGAAAAGTGGCAAATGCTGTGTTAGCCAGAAAATTGGCACCACACTGCTCATCACCACACTCTCAGTGCCCTTCAGACCGATTGTCCAAAATTATGCCGTCAAAATCGATCGATACGTTTCGGAGATTAGCCCCTACAAACAAACAGACAGACAAACAAATTTTCAAAAACACGTGTTTGAGTTTTGGTATGCAAATTACCGTATGAGATTAAGAACAAACCTTTAAAGTAGAGGGATTCCTTCATGTATGACTCCTACATGCAGGAACGACACCTATGCAGTAATCCGTCTGCCACTAAAAATCTAACCTACTTAAAATAATATTTTAACTTGTATGTAACATTATTTTCATTCTGGGCAATAGTAAATCATTTTATTCGCAAAATTTCGTGGCAGCTCAGTGGCTTGGCGCTCGCCTTAAATTTCATAGTACGTGAATGAGCTTGGTTCCATTCCCGGTGCCGGAACCACTAACATAGGGGATTGCAATTTTAGTGCTGATTTACCACGTGGTCGGCGGTGAAGGAAAACACCGTGAGGAAACCTGAGAAATAAAAATATTTCGAAGACATGTGAAGTCTGCCAACCCGCATTGGAGCATCGTGGCGGATTCGTCCTAGCTCCAAAACCTTCTCGGAAACGAGAGGAGGCCTCAGCAGTGAGATATTTAAAAGCTGTTAATGAACTGCGATGAAAGAAAACATCGTAAGGAAAGCTCCAACAGCCCGCATTGCAGCAGCGTGGCGGACCCTTCTCTGCTCCAAAACTTTTTTACCTTGCTTTCTGATTTTCAAAATTATTTTTCATTCATTGCCACTATGAAGGAATAAACTATAAACTTTGAATGCAAATTGAAGATATCAGATGCAAAGATATCAGAAACTGTGTAGGCCGCATTCATGAATATGAAATTTACTTGCAATTTCAAGCGAGGCAGCGTTGAATTGAAAGTCAATTTTGTGCAGTTCCCTAACGCGTAGTTGATCTAACAACTTAGAATGTTATATAATATCGAAATAATTTGCTTAAACTATAAAAGCAATGTGCTTATGATATGAAGGCACTTAAGATAGGATAGGGGGAAGGATTAATGTGGAATCCGTCTAGGCAGGTACCACCGCGGTGCTAGTTATTCTGCCGTGAAGCAGCAGTGTTCGAAAATTACTGTGTTTGAGGTCTGAATAGCACTGAGAGCTTGTGTAATTACTGGGCAAATAAGACTCAGGAACTGATGTTTCTGAGTGACGGGCGCAGTGCTACTAAGAAATTGTAAAGTTGACACAGCATTTGTAAAGGGTAGACACACTTACCATGAGGTGAACGTTTTGCTCGTCTCGTCACTTTCTACTACAAAAAATATAAAAAATCTTCAATATCTGCAAGATCGTGAAGCAGTAGTGTGCAAATATTACTGTTTCGGTTCCGTTCCGTCGGTCGGAAGGGCACTGTGAGCTAGCGTAATCACTGGGCATATTATGAGACTTAAGAACTTATGTCTCAGGGTGATGGACACAGTGTAGTGTCACACATAAATTATCTTGGTGACACAGCAGTTGTTATGGGCAGACGTTGCACTTACTACCAGGTGGGTCGTTTGATCACTTTATTCAATAAAAAAATATCAATGATAAACCCAATTCATTAGGGAAAGAATATTAAACTATATGGACCGCCAATATACAATGTATACAACCATAATATGCAATGCTGTCACTATACTGTTCGTGGGAACGCAATGGGGTGTAAGAATTTTTTGACTTGTACCAAAATGGCGGCGACCTGTCGCGACTAGTTTTCCGCGTGGCCGAAAAGTGGGCTATGTGAGTGGCTTCTGTCTACTCGTTATTGGAAAAAGACGTGGCCGTATGAGTATGAGTCATATAGACACTGTATGAGTCATACATTTTAAAAATCAAAAAAATTCAAATTTAAATCTGGAAGCTTTTGCTTTGTTATTTGTTCATATATTTCTTTTTATTTTAACTATATTATTTTCCTTAAATGTATACATTTCTTGTTATATGTAATTGTTCATATTATATTAATGCATGCATTTATATGTGGACTATTTTAATGTATGCCAGTTGTTACACGACCCCATCGCTGGTCGTAATGTGTCCAGACCGTTTACCCATTTAGGACTAAATGTTCGATAAACTTTTTGTGTGGCAGCCATAGCATATTCAACCAGTGTCCTATTACCAGCTTATAAGGTGCCACTATAAGATATCTCGGCGTTGCTCTTCAGTTGAGTAAAGCTAAAATAATCGTACCGTACCGTATCGTAAGTATTTTTTTAACATAGTTTACACATAATGATTTCTTATATTTACGCGAACACTACTCATTTAAATGAAACTAATTTTTACGGATTTTATCGCGTTTAATGTTTTTCTATTTATAACCCGACGTTTCGGGCGCTTTACAGCTCCCATGGTCACGGGGGGACTGAGGTGACAGTTGTCCCGATGTCATAGTTAGCCCGGAGTACCTTCAGCTTTTTTTTTTTTTTTTTTTTTTTTTTTTTTTTTTTTTTTTTTTTTTTTTTTTTTTTTTTTTTTTTTTTTTTTTAGTCCGATCTACGCAGAAAGAGCTTACTGTGTCTTGAAGCCTTGCAGTGGTATGCTTGGTTTTTGATTTAATTTTATTAATAATAGGATCCCAAGCCGGTGGTGGGTATTACCACCGGCTTGGGATCCTATTATCCATCTTCCCTATTGAAATTAGGATGTTTTTTAATTTCAATAGCCTCGCGAATCATCCTTGGTAGGAATCGGTGTTCTTTTGCAAGGATTTGTGGTCTCTCAAATCTGATGTAATGTAATAGTTTACACAATTCACTTAAGCCACTGTACTCAGTTTAATATGAAGAACTCACAGTATGTATGATAGACCATTGAGTGATAAATTGATTGAACTCTCTCGGAGCATATCTTATCTGTAACCAGTTCCGAAGTTATTCCATACCACGTAAAATTCGATTAAATGAAATGCAATATAGTTGTGTAGTGGCAACGTAAGAGAACCTATTATTTATTTGTTTATTTATTTATTATTCATTGATTGCCTTTAATTACTTACGCCGTGTGGTAGCGGCCTAAGAGAATCTACCACCCCATCCATCCCGTGGGTGTCGTAAAAGTCGACAGAGGGAAATTAAAACCAGGAGATGGGCAGCAGCATCTCCCTGGAACATCTGAATAAATAAACTGCGGTCGCCAATTCGCCTGCCAAGCGTGGCAACTACGGCAAAATCCCTCCAATATGAGAGTTACAAACTTTTGTGGCTATCTATCGGGGAGGCCTGTGTTCAGCAGTGGACTTGTGATAGGCTGAAACGACGACGACGAACCTGACTTATAGAAAAGGAACAAAAGGTCCGCCTTTAATCCGCCTAATGCTAAAAGCATTCTCTGCCAGTCAACCTTTGAGCAGTGAGTTAACGACGAAGGATCGTATAATACTTATTAAATATAACCTACACGTATATATATAATATATACATATGTACATACATAAATAATAAATATTATTATAAACTAGAATAATTTATATATCCGTGTGGTGGCGGCTCGTTAAAAGAATACTACCACTCCATCTCATCCAATGGATCTCGTAAAAGGCGAGTAAGGAATTAAACTTCACCGAGCACCCAACAGCGCAGGGTGGCGATAGGCTCACCACCTATCACACCTAGTGCATTATATTGTTTTGGTGAAACGTGGATTGTGGCAGTCATCTGTTTTTGCAGTGAGTGCCCAGTCTCTGACTACCCCTTATGGGATACAGTCGTGATCTTATTTATGTATGTATGTAATTTATATACTAATGATGAGGATGGTGATCATTGTTTTATCCTGTGCCATTTTAATTTCACTCCGTCACAAGTCCACTGCAGAACATAGGCCTCCTCCAACGTGAGATTTTGCCATAGCTTGGCAGGTGATAACCAACTCCAATGTATCAAACGTAAAGTATTTTAACCGGTGACGGGCAGCAGCATTGGGGTTGCCAAGCGTTGTCATTATGACAAGTATTACCAATTTAAGACTTTTGTCCATGTAAGGGATAGGCAGAGACCACACACGTAGCCCACATTCGACCCCGCGGTAAACGGGACGTAACGGCTGCATTTCATTTCCATGAGCAGTATAGTCCATCGCATGGTGGCGATGGGCTCACCACCTATCTCACCAAGTGCATTGTATTGTTTTGGTAAAACGTGGATTGTGGCAGTCATCTGTTTTTGCAGTGAGTGCCCAGTCTCTGACTACCCCTTATGGGATACAGTCGTGATCTTATGTATGTATGAGCAGTATAGTGACAGCATTGTATATTATGGTGTTATTCTGCACGAATTGCTTCGTCGCCTCTTAAGAAACCTGGGTAGGATTGAGATAGGTGCTTATCTACTCTGCCGGACAACTATCTGCCCCTATAGTCTTCAACTAGATTTAAAATAAAATTTCATCTTGCAGTCAAAACAAAATAAAAACCACAACTTATACCAACGTTAACTTTTCCTGTCTCAGATGGATACGAAGAAGTTATAATGTTCTTGTGTTAGGAACTTTTACGTAAACCTTGAAGTTGGAAAGAATTTAAAGTAAATTCTTCAACATTGTAAAATCGTCGCTCTTGTTTTTAATAGTAACGTTTCTCTGAAAAACATGGATATGGAAAGCAAAAGTTTGTAGTTAAGGTTTGAAGGGCACTGAGAACTAGCGTAATCACTGGGCATATGAGACTTAAGAACTCATGTCTCAGGGTGACGGGCGCAGTGTGGTGTCATACAGAAATGCTCTGGGTGACACAGCATTTGTTATGGGCAGACATTGCACTTACCATCAGGTGAACGTTTTGCTCGTTTCGTCACTATATCAAATAAAAAAAAATCATTATTACTAGCCAATAAACTCTATTGTTCATCGTCCACGGTTCCGTTTTATTTAATGTTAGTATTGGTTGCCAGTTGTTTTGTCAACGGAAAAACTAAAATTTTATACTCTGCAATTGAAAACATTTCTAAATTCTTATTTTTGGAGGGAAACGTTTTCGTGCAACTTTTCTGTTATCTGTATTATCTGTATATTAATACATGAAGAGAACACTTTGTACCCATTTTTAAGTATATTGCGCGCACGGAGGAGTACGAGATTTGCATAGTTAAAGTTTGTATGGAGCAGAAGCGAGACATCTAAAATTTATATGTTCAAATACATTAAATTTAATAAAGTTAAACATTCGTTATTTACATTCTTACTTTCAATGCCAATCACATAACAGTCTATCGTTTGTTTACGTTCATAGTGCAGATGTCAAAAATGGTACAGATATCCATAGAAATTAAAAATTATCCAACAAATAATTACTCAATCCTCATTAACGTTCAAAATTTAAAAAGAATCATGTTTATTTATTTTTATTTTAATCAATATTATTACAAAACTCAAATTTTAATCCATCGTCATCATTCCAGGTTATCACTATAGTCCACTGCTGAACATATGCCTCCGCCGTAAACGGGGATTTTGGCATTGTTGCCATGCTTGGCAGGCGAGTAGGCAACCGCAGTTTATTTATTCAGATGTTCCAGGAAGATGCTACTGCCCATCTCCTGGTCTTTATTTTCCTCTAACGACATTTACGACCCCCACGGGATGAGATGGGGGGGTAGACTCTAATTCGTCGTCGTCGTCGTTTCAGCCTATCAATAGTCCACTGCTGAACATAAGCCTCCCCCACAGATTGCCACAAAAGTTTGTAGCTCTCGTTTTGGGGGAATTTTGCCATAGTTGCCACGCTTGGCAGACGGGTTGGCAACCGCAGTTTTATTATTCAGATGTTCCAGAAAGATGCTGCTGCCCATCTCCTGGTTTTCATTTTCCCTCTGTCGACTTTTACGACACCCACGGGATGAGATGGGGTGGTAGATTCTCTTAGGCCGCTACCACACGGCTAATTGAATTAGCCTAAATAAAAAATCTGAGTTGGAAAAAAAGAGTGCGTGCCTCTTTTTATTTTTTTCGATAGCCATCAGCTGGCAGTAAGGGGAAATATGAAATTCGTGCATTGCGTTTTAAAAATTCATATATAGTATTTAAGATGTTATTGTGCTTAAAATTGTGTTAGGCTTTTAGTGTTAAAGTGTTAGTAATTGTGAAATATTCAATGTTGAATTTTGATTTTCGATCTAAATATCATCATTATTATTATGGGTTATTTCTATAGTTTTCTCGTAATATATAGATAAATATATAAAATAAGATAAAATGAATAAGATACTATAAGACATATATATAAATAAAATCCGAACCAGACGGGAGCACTCGACAGAGGAGGCCAAAAGGCCGAGGGTTAGGGGGATAGGGAAAGAAACCGGCGGACGATGCGCGCCGTATCAAGAAGCACCGCCTTCTGCATTTGAGCACGGAGCGTCCCGTAACGGAGTGCCAGTCGTCTCAGATGTCCCAAGAGACTGTCCGGGATTAACCCGTTTGCAGATACGACCACAGGAAAAATTTCAGTCGGCATACCACTCCACATATCGGTAACCTCGTGAGCCAGGTCCAGATATTTTGTCTTCTTATCTGTTTCAGCTTTCACGAGGTTCTCGTCATATGGAATGGTAATATAGACCAAAAATATCCTTGACTGTGCCCGGTCCATCAACACGATATCAGGCTTATTCACAAGAATATTCCTGTCCGCGATGATGGCCCGATCTCAGTAGAGCCTGGCGCGGTCATTTTCGAGCACAGCCTCCGGCAATTACTTATAATGCGGCTGTTTCCGATCCACGATACCGTACTTTAGAGCGAGAATCCTGGCTACTAGGTTGTGTCTGTGCAGTTACTGAGTCAGCAAGCGCCGAACAACCGGAGATAACCTGCCTTAGCGACTCGCCGAGGGGGCGACAAACTCGACAGACGTCGACGGTGCCATCCCTTAGGATGCATCTCCGGTAGTTGTTGGTCTTGATAACATGATCTTGTATCGCACAGACAAAACCCTCGATTTCCCCAAATAGGTCACCGAAACGTAGCCAGTTGTGGGAGGCAACTGTGTCTACGAAAGGCTCATGAAGAGCTTTGTAGAACCTCCTGTGGAGTTCTTTCTCTTTCCATACGGCCTCCCGGTCGGAAATGCTCTGTACTGCTAGGTCTTGCCATTGCTCGTTGGTCAAGGATAGAGGGGTAAGTTCTTTATCACATTTAATGACGTCCGCAAAGAATGATTCACTAGATCTCATCAGAAAGTAATTGCGGAGACTGCACACTTCACGATTATGCATGGTGAGAGCGCTTAAGAAGCCACGCCCACCACGCATCAGGACACATATGACATCACCGTTATACACACGTACCTTATTCACGCCCGACAAAAGACTGTTTCACACTTTTGTCAGGCGTGCAAAAAACAAATCGCGAACCGATGTTTCATGCCAGCCTCATCAATACCCAAGTTATGAGACATACCCAGGTATCGGTATGTTTCAGCCATGGAAAGGGTCCTTATGTTGACGGGCATAGTCAAGTCTATGCCTTCGCAGTTTTCGACCCTGCCCTTTTCAACATGGAGGACCGCACACTTATCCCACCACTGTGCCCAACTCTGTTCCGATGGATTTACTAAAGTCGCAAGTGACTTGTAGTAATTCCATCGGATGGGAGCGATTCGGGGCGAACAGCTTGAGGTCATCCATGTAGATAAGGTGACTCAATTTTGTCTTTCCTCTCCGAAGCTGAAATCCCCTCCTGAGCTCCTCCAGTAATGTGCTGAGAGGGTTCAGAGACAGGCAAAACCACATCGGGCTCAAACAATCGCCCTGGAAGCCCTTCGTATTCTTATGCGGTCTTCCGCAGCCGTCATCCGCACGCCTAGATAACAAAGGATCGTACTCCACTGCCTCATACACTGCTCGAGGAAGTCTCTCACTGTACAGTCAATCTCGTACAGCTCGAGGACCCTCTTTAGCCCTGAATGAGGCACCGAGTCAATAACCTTTCAATAGTCTATCAAGGCGGCAGAGAAGCTCCGACGGTTGCGTTTAACCACCTTCCCAATGACCACGTCAATGAGGAGTGGTTTCTTAGTCCCACGACCACCGCCCCGACATCTACACTGAGCTCGCGGCATTACCTGATTAAAATCACACGACACGATTTTGGAGCTTAGAATGGATGTCAGTGTCTTGTATATTGTGGGTAGACACGTGATGGGGCGGAACTTATTCGGGTCTGCGGTAAACTGGTCCTTCGGAAGCGACTTCTGGTCGAGGGCGTCTTGAAACTGTCGGGTGAGCACAGCGTGACGGGTGCTGTAAAACGCTCAAAACGTGGGGTTATAAACAGTATTTTTTTTTCAAAACGATATATCACAGTAGGATTTCTCCTGTATCGTGGGTGCGTTTACAGACATACATTTTACATGCACGACGCAATCAGACCCGATAACCAATAATTTGTGTTTTTGCACAAATGTTGGCTTCGGCTGGGATTCGAACCCAGGACCCGCGGCGTAGTAGTCAGGCACGCTTACCACTAAAATTAGTTTAATAAAATTTTCAACTTGTCAGGTAAACATTAAAAATAAAGCACAAAGATAACTTTGATTCTATATGAATAAAGCATATCAAAACATGCGTTATAAGAATAGAACATTTATAGCCCCCAACATTTGTATAGTGAAATCGAAGAAATTTTATGGACTAAAAATAAAGTAAAAGTCACTACGCAGGTTTTTATTGCAAATAAAAGCAACTTTATTTTTGGCAACGACAGGCAAAGTACTATTAAGTCACAAAATGGCCGATATCTAAGCGTAATGCGTTCGTTGTCAGCATTGGTCAGCTATGGCCGCGACGTGACAAGTGGCATTATAACGTTAATATAAACGTTATTTAGATATATAAATAGCATATATATCTACATATCGTTTACCTTTTTAACATTGTCATTGCATAATGATTTCTTATATTTACGCGAATACTACCAATTTAAATAAAACTATTTTTTACGGATTTTATTGCGTTTAATTTTGTAGTATTAATAACCCGAGGACGTTTCGAGCGCTTTACTTCACCCATGGTCACGGCAGGACTGATGTGACAGATGTCCTGATGTCATAGTTAACCCGTAGTACCTTCAGCTTTTAATTATTATGTTTCGTCCGATCTACGCAGAAAGAGCTAACTGTGTCTTGAAGTATTGTAGTGGTATGTGGATGCTTCATATCAGCTAAATGCTGATCTTTTGGTTTGCCCTATGTAAGAGAGATCGCATTCACAATCCAGCTTGTATACTTCTGCATCTTGTAGAGGGATGTTACACTTGACAGCTGGTAACAACTGATTATCGCCTTCGGCGGCTTGAAAGATATTCTTATTGAAGCCCGTATCAAGATATAGCCAATCCTGTCTGTGACTCCTCTGACATATGGTAGGACAGCAGGTACACGCTCGACTGTGGTCGGTTTCACTCGGTTCACTGCAACGAAGGCGCGGAACCCGAAGCTTGTTTTCTTGAAAAACTTGCTTGACATGCTGAAGCTCGGCGGCCAGGTGTTTACTTTATAGCGCCCGAAACGTCGGGTTATAAATAGTACAAAATTAAACGCGCTAAAATCCGTAAAACTTAGTTTTATTTAAATTATCATTGTATTTACTCGTATGTAAGAAATTGAAGACCGTTAGACGCTAAAGCTATATAGCATTTTATTATTATGTTGATAAATTATATTATATTTGTTATACGAGTATTACTAACATGGAAACCAAAATATTGTTAGAATAGTTTTCATGTTATATAGTCAATTTTCTTATATTCTTACTTATGCTAGTAAGATTAAGAAATATTTATCATTTTATAGTAAAAGTAAAGTAAAGTTTCAGCCTATAAATGTCCCACTGCTGAGCACAGGCCTCCTCCCATATCTGAGAGGGTTTTTGGAGCTAGGAAGAATCCGCCACGCTGCTGCAATGTGGATTGGCGGACTTCACATGTCTTCGAAATATTTTTTATTTCTCAGACATGCAGGTTTCCTCACGAGGTTTTCCTTCACCGCCGATCACGTTGTAAATCAGCACTTAAAATAACAATTTTAGAGGTTCAGGCAGCGGGGATCGAACCTAGGTCACTCGCGTACTATGACATTTAAAGCGAGCGCCTAGCCCCTGAGCTACCACGGCTCTCATTTTATAGTGCACGCATTTAATTAAACCAAAATCCGGTCTATTCCGTATCATGTATATATTCGGTAGGTGTCGCCGTGGCCGAAAATCGGCCAAGGAGACATCAATATTTTCGAATAAGATCTGGCATCCATCGTCATCACCATAATCATCACTTCAGCCTATCATTAGTCCACTTCTGAACATAGGCCCCCCCTATAGATTGTCACAAAAGTTTGTAGCTCTCATTTTGAGGGGAATTTCGCCATAGTTGCTACGCTTGGCAGGCGGGTTGGTAACCGCAGTTTATTTATTATAGGCCTTAAAATATTGTTAATGATTACTTAGCGAATGATATTGTCAAGGAAAAGGGTAGCTACCAGATCGATTGATCGGATCTGTGGAGGACGTCTACTCCTAATAGTAATATTTAGTTCGCATCTCAGAAACGTTCATAGCGCGATTGTGGAATGTATGAGATTTTTTTGAGTTTCTCATGTGGCGACTTAGATGTCGCTACAATAATGATGTACTCCTGGCTGATTTTCGATCACGGCGACAATTACCGAATGCCGTCGGAAGTTATCAACTGCGCAGGAGATATTATAGTGCCACAAGTGTACGCTCAAATACAAGGGTACTGGTCCTAACCTAACGTACCCGTGCCCGATGTTACGCTCATGCGATATGCTCGTAAATAGTGTTAGATGCACAACGAAAATCCCAACATGTCATCATTTCAGCGTATCACTAGTCCACTGCTCAACATAGGCCTATATATATAGATTGTCACAAAAGTTTGTAGTTCTAATTTTGGGGCAATTTTGCCATAATTGCCACTCTTGGCAGGCGAGTTGGTAACCGCAGTTTATCTATTCAGAAGTCCAAGAAGATGCTGCTGCCCATCTTCTAGTTTTCATTTTCCCTCAGTCGACTTTTACGACACCCACGGTACGAGGTGGGCCACCACAACGCCATCATAACACAACCAGACGCGAAAACCAACAAATTTATTTTATATAAATTTTGGCTTCTGCTGTATTTAGAACTATACAGCATTATCTCAAACTAGCTGTTAGTTAAGGATAAAACATCCCTAACTTTTATTTTATTTGTCTAGTGTTGTTTTATGTCAGCAAATAAAGATCAAATACCCCATTCAGAAGGGCGTATACATCCCTTATCCAACTAAGCGAAAAACTTCAGGGTTAGTGTGTTATTATCGCAGTAGACTTAAATACTGAGACTGTGATTTGAGACAATCTTACAGAAGTGAGTGATAATGTAATAAAAATTGACAGTTGAATAGATAAATACAAAAAAAAATGTATTTTAATGTCGTCGTAAATCGTAATCGTAGTTAAACAATTGAAATCCTAATAAACTAATGCATCTGTCGGGGAAAACGATATCGTTAAATAATAAGTTGCTAATTTGATTATTGTGGTACTGAGGAGGTGGCGTGACGTCACTTTAGCGGCATGTGCAAAGTCTTATTTAAGAGTTCGGATAGTGCAGGGGGCAGTTGAATTCGAGACACCGACCTTGTCACTACTTCGAAACGAAACTGTCGGTTTACCTAGTTAATTGGTAGTTAAGCGTAGTAAGGTGAAATTATTACACAAGGTGCATTTGAAATTGTTATTCTGCGCTATCTACACAAGGAACCCTGTACCGCCTAATCAAGAGGTAGGCGACGCTATCGCTCAGCCATCGCTGTCTCCGACACATCCTTACTCGTTACTTTGTAATATACGATAGTGAATTTCATTTTGTACTGGTAGAACTGAGTTCGACAATCAAACGAACAATTTCGAACAAGTTCTGCAGTTTTAAATGCTCATTTACCACGTGCACAGCGGTGAAGGAAAACATCGTAAGGAAATTTAAAAAAAAACCTGCATGTCTGAGGAATAAAAAAAATTGAGGACGTGGGAAGTCTGCCAACCCGCATTGGAGGTTCTCTGACCACTAGGCCATCGCAGTCTATGATAAACAGTATCATCATCATCATCATCATTTCAGCCTATCACAAGTCCACTGCTGAACATAGGCCTCCCCCATAGATTGCCAAAAAGCTCTCATTACGGAGGGATTTTGCCATAGTTGCTAGCTTGGCAGGCGGGTTGGCAACCGCAATTTATTTATTCAGATTTTCCAGGAAGATGCTGCTGCCCATCTCCTGGTTTTAATTATCCCTCTGTCGACTTCTACGACACCCACGGGATGAGATGGGGAGGCAGATCCTCTTAAGCCGCTCTTAATATAGGGCTTCTAAATATAACTGCTGAGCACAGGCCTCGTCTCATTTCTGTAACGGTTTTGGAGCCGGAAAGAGTCCGATGCATTCCAATGCGGGTTAGGGGACTTAAAATGTTGTCGAAATACTTTTGTTACTCAGACTTGCAGGTTTCCTCACGATGTTCACGTTTCCGTCAACGTGGAGCATTGAGTAATAAAAATATTTCTTACAGATTTTTTTAATAAAACACAAATAAAAGTACAGTTATAAATTATATATACTTACATACATACATAAGATCACGACTGTATCCCATAAGGGGTAGTCAGAGACTGGGCACTCACTGCAAAAACAGATGACTGCCACAACACGTTTCACCATAACAATGTGAAGAAAGGTAGTGAGCCCATCGCCACCATGCGCTGCTGGGTGCACAGTGCAGTTTAATTCCTTACTTACTTACGTAAATTATATATCCATACTAATATTATCAATGCGAAAGTAACTCTCTCTGTCCCTCTGTCTGTTTGTTACCTTTTCACGGCTCAACCGCTAAACGGATCTTGACAAAATTTGGCACAGAGATAATTTGCATCTTGGAGATGGACATAGGATACTTTTTATTCAACAAAATTGAACAGTTCTCACAGGATATTTAATAAACCTATATCCACGCCGACGCAGTCGCGGGCATCAACTAGTTTCTTTATATATTTGTTCATTAAAAATAAAGGCATTTTCCACTACACAGACTGAACAATTACAACTGCAACTATTGTATCGAATCAAAAGAAGTAACTTGCCTTTGATTAAAAATGTTCCTGGGAATACCGGTTTTCTTAGATATTTTCTTTACTCTTTCTTTCCCTTTAGTTCACATGTGCTTGTGTAAGGTAATCATGAGCGTAAAAACGGACCGACCAAAAGCAAATAACTCTTGACGAAACAAAAAAGGTTAAAATAACATATTATTTGCTCAAGTCACACAAAAAGTAAGCTAATGTATAGTTATTCGGAAATAATAGCATGACGGATTAAAAGTAATTCCTGACAAACTGAGAAAAAAAACTTTTTTAATTTAACAAAGTGACGAAACGAGCAAAACTTCACATGATGGTAAGTGCAACGTCTGCCCATAACAAATGCTATGTCAGCGAGAACATTAAAGCCTCATATGCCTAGTGATTACACTAGCTCTCAGTGCCCATCAAACCGAAACACTATAATGTTTGCACACTACTGCTTCACGGCAGAATAATTGGACCTGGGGTGGTACCACTGGGCATTTGAGACTTAAGAACTGATGTCTCAGGGTGACGGGCGCAGTGTGGTGTCACACAGAAGTATTCTTGGTGACACAGCATTTGTTGTGAGCGGACGTTGCACTTACCATCAGGTGAACGTTTTGCTCCTTTCGTCACTTTCTACAATAAAAGAAACGTACCTATCTGCAAAAACTGTTAACTAATCGAAAAGTATTTATCTAATTTATCAAAATAATATATTAAAATCTTACCAAAAACTAACTTATATATTTCACAGACAATTTTTATAAACATTTTATTTTATTGCATAATACATATGAACATACAAATATAATCGAACAGTAACGATACTTAACAAATGGTATTATGTTCAATATGATTCCTTATGATCCGGATGAACTTAAAGGTCAAGAAATTGTTTCCATGACCTTCGGAATCGAAAACTCCGATTGCTGCTTTGCTCTTTATACAATACTAGCTTACGCACGCGACTTCGTCCGCGTGGATATACGTTTTTTAAATATCCCGTGGGAACTATTTGATTTTCCGGAATAAAAGCACCCTATGTCCGTCTCCAGGATGCAGTGAAACTGCACATCACATTTTTTTTGTTATGAAAACATGTGACAGCATAACTGTCAAACTGAACATGATTTCTAAAAATACCATTCAAATTTCTGACTTTTCCGGCGGATTTTCCAAAATTTTTCATTCATACAAACCTTGTACTGACAATGACAAACACAACCAAAAAAAATCAGCCAAATCGGTTTAGCCTTTCTCAAGAGATGACCTTCCATACACGCGACAAGGATTTTCCAATAGTTTTCATTCATACAAACCTTGTCCTGACAATAACAAACACAACCAAAAAAATCAGCCAAATCGGTTTAGCCTTTCTCAAGAGATGACCTTCCATACCCGCGACAAAGATTTTCCAAAAATTTGCATTCATACAAATCTTGTTCTGACAATAACAAACACAACCAAAAAAAAATCAGCCAAATCGGTTTAGCCTTTCTCAAGAGATGACCTTCCATACACGCGACAAAGATTTTCCAAAAATTTGCATTCATACAAATCTTGTTCTGACAATAACAAACACAACCAAAAAAAATCAGCCAAATCGGTTTAGCCTTTCTCAAGAGATGACCTTCCATACACGCGACAAGGATTTTCCAATAGTTTTCATTCATACAAACCTTGTCCTGACAATAACAAACACAACCAAAAAAATCAGCCAAATCGGTTTAGCCTTTCTCAAGAGATGACCTTCCATACACGCGACAAGGATTTTCCAATAGTTTTCATTCATACAAACCTTGTCCTGACAATAACAAACACAACCAAAAAAATCAGCCAAATCGGTTTAGCCTTTCTCAAGAGATGACCTTCCATACCCGCGACAAAGATTTTCCAAAAATATGCATTCATACAAATCTTGTTCTGACAATAACAAACACAACCAAAAAAAAATCAGCCAAATCGGTTTAGCCTTTCTCAAGAGATGACCTTCCATACACGCGACAAAGATTTTCCAAAAATTTGCATTCATACAAATCTTGTTCTGACAATAACAAACACAACCAAAAAAAATCAGCCAAATCGGTTTAGCCTTTCTCAAGAGATGACCTTCCATACACGCGACAAGGATTTTCCAATAGTTTTCATTCATACAAACCTTGTCCTGACAATAACAAACACAACCAAATCGGTTTAGCCTTTCTCAAGAGATGACCTGCCATACACGCGGCAACTGATTTTTATTCATATAGAAGAAGAAGATAGAAGTGTCGGACTATTATACAGTACGTTTCATTATATGTTGTTATACTATGTTGTTACGCAATACCAATAGAGTATAAACACAAATAGATATCTGGGCCAGACGTTTTGTTTATATTATAACGCCTGCTACTGCAAGTAAGCAGTGACCAATGGCTTGGTCACCGCAACTAATTACACAACACTGTTTGACTAACTCCATATTGCTTCACATCACTTACCCTTTCACTAATAATTACTCAACATGCAAACAACTGTACAGATGGAGTGTTTATATTCCAAATTAGCTTAACATTCAAACGCATCTTTTGCAGCAAATTTGAACGCATCGTATAATATCCATACTGGACGCTTAAATATCCATCCTATATTATTAATGCGGAAGTAACTCCCTCTGTTCCTCTGTTTCGTTACCTTGTCACGGTTCAACCGCAGAACCGATCTTGACAAAATTTGGCACAGAGATAGCTTGCATCCTGGTGGCGGACATAGGGTACTTTTTTATCCCGAAAAATCAAATATTTCGCACAGGATATTTATAAAAACTCAAACCATGCGGACGTAGTTGCGGGCATCAGCTATTTATAATGATGATGTTCTCCTAGCCGATTTCGAACACGGCGACAACTTCCGAATACTGTCGAGAGCCATCAACTGCACAGGAGATATTATAGTGCCACAAGTGTACGCGCAAACACAGAGGCACTCACTCGTCCCAACCTACCCGCGCCCGATGTTACGCTGATGCGATAAGATCGGAGGTAGGCTAGGATGCAGTATCAGAAACATGGGGAATATCACAACACAATCAGACCCAAAAACCAGCAATTTATGTTTTAGCACAAATGTTGGCTCTGGCTGGAATCCGAACCCAGGACCCGCTTAGAAGTCAGGTACTCTGACCACTAGGCCACGCGGTCGAATATATACAACATCTAAATCTTACTAGTTGGAGGAGACGTCTTCCCTAGATCAGACCTCCCGATCTGGTCGGGTCGTTTGATCATCCGCCAAAAGTTGTATAGTATTGCGTTCTCCAATTCGCATTTGAAGTGTGACGATTACACCGTACCCTTCATTATTTGGAGATGCCTACGCTCAACATCATTTCCATTTCAGCCTACACCAGTCCACTGCTGAACACAGGCCTACCCCATAGATAGTTTGTAGGTCTCATTTTGGGAGGATTTCGCCGTAGTTCCTCTAAAAAAGGGACTTGAAAATAATTTATGATATAATTGTAAAAACAGAGAAATGTATTATTATTCAATCTGATTATTACTCTTAATGCAGTTTGAATATTGATGTTTACTGCAGTTTGAATAAAATAAAATTTAATATGTATAAAGAAATAGGAGAAGTATGTTTTTAATATAATAAGATACACCTTTTAATCCATTTACAAAGGAAGAAGGAAAGAAAAAATAAATATTTACATAAACATTTTTTTGCTGCTGTAATACAGAGCGAGTACATTTGACAAAAAAAAATTACATTTGCATAATATAGGACTACAGCAATGAAAATACTTCTGACTCAGAATTGTGCTGCAGTGGCATAATTTCAGTGCTGTTATTCTGTCGGTACGCTTAACGAAAAATAAAATATCACGAATCAATGTTAAACCAGTATGTGTAGGCCCCGTTTACCCTGACACAAACGATGGAATCCTTATAGAAAGATTTCAGTGCTTGTATCAAGCTGCCGTTCACCCCATATATAAGCAATGTCGACCTCAATTCATTCCTCATCACTCTGCCATATATAGTATATACCATGGATATATAGCGCGGGAATCGACAACCGGCAAAAGGCAATCAGATAACGGCAGACGACTTTTTTATTATTGGATAAAGTGATGAAACGAGCAAAACGTTCACCTGATGGTAAGTACAACGTCTGCCCATAACAAATGCTGTGTCACCCAGGAAATTTCTGTGTGACACCACACTTTACCCATCACCCTGAGACATAAGTTCTTAAGTCTCATATGCCCAGTGATTACGCTAGCTCACAGTGCCCTTCAAACCGAAACACAGTAATGTTTGCATACGACTGGTTCAGGGCAGAATAACTTGGTGGTCCCTACCTAGACTGGATTCCTGCAGTCTAAACGTCGATAAATCGAAATTCCGAATTCCAGACGGCTATAATAAATACCTATTATAGGATTTAGGTACAAACATATACCATGGCTCTTGTTTTAAATTGAGATTTCAAAAAGTTCTAGAGTAACATAAATTCTAAAGTTAGTCTGACGAATTTACACGGTTCAGCATAGGCGATTTGCCAATTTTAAACTAACTTGATTTTCGATTGTATTTTTAAATTTGCAATTCAATCACTTTGAACACTGATTTTGGATAAATTCTTATTGTCTTTCTGTGAATAATAATGGCGAAGAATTTTTTTTATTTAATGACCTATAAGATTGTTATTTTGTTTCGTTATACCTATTCTTTGTTATTTAGCACAAAAACAGTGGTTTTTGAAAGGTACCAAAAAATTTACTAAAAAAAATTATTCGTAAAATCGAAGTAATGGATTTGTAAACTAAATATAAGCCAATTGATTATAAATAAAAAGTTATTAAGAAATGGAAGAGTTCTATAGAAATTATAATGAATAACAACTCTAGGAAAAAGTAATAAATAAATTAAATACAGCGATGGCTACTGGCTGATATAACATGGCTTCTACCTTCTCTTCTCGAATCTGCTAAGAGTCAATACACAGATCATAAAACGAGGTTATTAATGTTTATTAATGTATGTGTACGTTGATAAACTGCCTTTCTTTATGTACTTACCGAAGGTTGTACTCAAATGTGACCGCGCCGGGCTCTGCTTCGACCGCACCATCATCACAAATAAAACTGTTCTTACTAATTAACCTGATATCGTGCTGGTGGACCGGGCATAGTCGTAGATATTTTTGGTCGACATTACCATTCCATATAACGAGATCCTCGTGAAAGCCGAAACAGATATGAAGCAAAATATTTGGACCTGACCCACGTGGTGTTCAGTATATGGAGTGGTATGCGGATCGAAATTAGTTACTGTTTCTGCAAAGGGGTTAATCCTGGTCAGTCTCAGAACAATTGAGGCAACTGGGACACTGTGACGGACCGCTTCATGCTCAATTGTAGAGCGCGGTGCTTCTTGATATCGCGCGCATCGTCTGACGGTTTAACTCCCCTATCCCCTAAGTATCTGCCGTTTGAGCTTGTCAAGTGAGCTCCCATCTGGTTGGGTTCTTCCTTTTCTCCTTTCGCATTATTATGATAGATACATACTATTATTACTATCATATTCTTATATAATTTCAAGAATATAATATTTTTGATACCGTGAACTTTATAGTTAATAGAGTCAGGCGTTACTTTGTGAAAATCACAAAACAGCCTATCACAAGTCCACTGCTGAACATAGGCCTCCCCCATAGATTGCCAAAAAGCTCTCATTACGGAGGGATCTTGCTTGCTTCATAGTTGCTAGCTTGGCAGGCGGGTTGGCAACCGCAATTTATTTATTCAGATTTTCCAGGAAGATGCTGCTGCCCATCTCCTGGTTTTAATTATCCCTCTGTCGACTTCTACGACACCCACGGGATGAGATGGGGAGGCAGATCCTCTTAAGCCGCTCTTAATATAGGGCTTCTAAATATAACTGCTGAGCACAGGCCTCGTCTCATTTCTGTAACGGTTTTGGAGCCGGAAAGAGTCCGATGCATTCCAATGCGGGTTAGGGGACTTAAAATGTTGTCGAAATACTTTTGTTACTCAGACTTGCAGGTTTCCTCACGATGTTCACGTTTCCGTCAACGTGGAGCATTGAGTAATAAAAATATTTCTTACAGATTTTTTTAATAAAACACAAATAAAAGTACAGTTATAAATTATATATACTTACATACATACATAAGATCACGACTGTATCCCATAAGGGGTAGTCAGAGACTGGGCACTCACTGCAAAAACAGATGACTGCCACAACACGTTTCACCAAAACAATGTGAAGAAAGGTGGTGAGCCCATCGCCACCATGCGCTGCTGGGTGCACAGTGCAGTTTAATTCCTTACTTACTTACGTAAATTATATATCCATACTAATATTATCAATGCTAAAGTAACTCTCTCTGTCCCTCTGTCTGTTTGTTACCTTTTCACGGCTCAACCGCTAAACGGATCTTGATAAAATTTGGCACAGAGATAATTTGCATCTTGGAGACGGACATAGGATACTTTTTATTCAACAAAATTGAACAGTTCTCACAGGATATTTAATAAACCTATATCCACGCCGACGCAGTCGCGGGCATCAACTAGTTTCTTTATATATTTGTTCATTAAAAATAAAGGCATTTTCCACTACACAGACTGAACAATTACAACTGCAACTATTGTATCGAATCAAAAGAAGTAACTTGCCTTTGATTAAAAATGTTCCTGGGAATACCGGTTTTCTTAGATATTTTCTTTACTCTTTCTTTCCCTTTAGTTCACATGTGCTTGTGTAAGGTAATCATGAGCGTAAAAACGGACCGACCAAAAGCAAATAACTCTTGATGAAACAAAAAAGGTTAAAATAACATATTATTTGCTCAAGTCACACAAAAAGTAAGCTAATGTATAGTTATTCGGAAATAATAGCATGACGGATTAAAAGGAATTCCTGACAAACTGAGAAAAAAAACTTTTTTAATTTAACAAAGTGACGAAACGAGCAAAACGTTCACCTGATGGTAAGTGCAACGTCTGCCCATAACAAATGCTATGTCAGCAAGAACATTTAAGCCTCATATGCCCAGTTATTACACTAGCTCTCAGTGCCCTTCAAACCGAAACACTATAATGTTTGCACACTACTGCTTCACGGCAGAATAATTGGACCTGGGGTGGTACCACTGGGCATTTGAGACTTAAGAACTGATGTCTCAGGGTGACGGGCGCAGTGTGGTGTCACACAGAAGTGTTCTGGGTGACACAGCATTTGTTGTGGGCGGACGTTGCACTTACCATCAGGTGAACGTTTTGCTCGTTTCGTCACTTTCTACAATAAAAGAAACGTACCTATCTGCAAAAAGTGTTAACTAATCGAAAAGTATTTATCTAATTTATCAAAATAATATATTAAAATCTTACCAAAAACTAACTTATATATTTCACAGACAATTTTTATAAACATTTTATTTTATTGCATAATACATATGAACATACAAATATAATCGAACAGTAACGATACTTAACAAATGGTATTATGTTCAATATGATTCCTTATGATCCGGATGAACTTAAAGGTCAAGAAATTGTTTCCATGACCTTCGGAATCGAAAACTCCGATTGCTGCTTTGCTCTTTATACAATACTAGCTTACGCACGCGACTTCGTCCGCGTGGATATACGTTTTTTAAATATCCCGTGGGAACTATTTGATTTTCCGGAATAAAAGCACCCTATGTCCGTCTCCAGGATGCAGTGAAACTGCACATCACATTTTTTTTGTTATGAAAACATGTGACAGCATAACTGTCAAACTGAACATGATTTCTAAAAATACCATTCAAATTTCTGACTTTTCCGGCGGATTTTCCAAAATTTTTCATTCATACAAACCTTGTACTGACAATGACAAACACAACCAAAAAAAATCAGCCAAATCGGTTTAGCCTTTCTCAAGAGATGACCTTCCATACACGCGACAAGGATTTTCCAATAGTTTTCATTCATACAAACCTTGTCCTGACAATAACAAACACAACCAAAAAAATCAGCCAAATCGGTTTAGCCTTTCTCAAGAGATGACCTTCCATACACGCGACAAAGATTTTCCAAAAATTTGCATTCATACAAATCTTGTTCTGACAATAACAAACACAACCAAAAAAAAATCAGCCAAATCGGTTTAGCCTTTCTCAAGAGATGACCTTCCATACACGCGACAGGATTTTCCAATAGTTTTCATTCATACAAACCTTGTCCTGACAATAACAAACACAACCAAAAAAATCAGCCAAATCGGTTTAGCCTTTCTCAAGAGATGACCTTCCATACACGCGACAAGGATTTTCCAATAGTTTTCATTCATACAAACCTTGTCCTGACAATAACAAACACAACCAAAAAAATCAGCCAAATCGGTTTAGCCTTTCTCAAGAGATGACCTTCCATACCCGCGACAAAGATTTTCCAAAAATATGCATTCATACAAATCTTGTTCTGACAATAACAAACACAACCAAAAAAAAATCAGCCAAATCGGTTTAGCCTTTCTCAAGAGATGACCTTCCATACACGCGACAAAGATTTTCCAAAAATTTGCATTCATACAAATCTTGTTCTGACAATAACAAACACAACCAAAAAAAATCAGCCAAATCGGTTTAGCCTTTCTCAAGAGATGACCTTCCATACACGCGACAAGGATTTTCCAATAGTTTTCATTCATACAAACCTTGTCCTGACAATAACAAACACAACCAAATCGGTTTAGCCTTTCTCAAGAGATGACCTGCCATACACGCGGCAACTGATTTTTATTCATATAGAAGAAGAAGATAGAAGTGTCGGACTATTATACAGTACGTTTCATTATATGTTGTTATACTATGTTGTTACGCAATACCAATAGAGTATAAACACAAATAGATATCTGGGCCAGACGTTTTGTTTATATTATAACGCCTGCTACTGCAAGTAAGCAGTGACCAATGGCTTGGTCACCGCAACTAATTACACAACACTGTTTGACTAACTCCATATTGCTTCACATCACTTACCCTTTCACTAATAATTACTCAACATGCAAACAACTGTACAGATGGAGTGTTTATATTCCAAATTAGCTTAACATTCAAACGCATCTTTTGCAGCAAATTTGAACGCATCGTATAATATCCATACTGGACGCTTAAATATCCATCCTATATTATTAATGCGGAAGTAACTCCCTCTGTTCCTCTGTTTCGTTACCTTGTCACGGTTCAACCGCAGAACCGATCTTGACAAAATTTGGCACAGAGATAGCTTGCATCCTGGTGGCGGACATAGGGTACTTTTTTATCCCGAAAAATCAAATATTTCGCACAGGATATTTATAAAACTCAAACCATGCGGACGTAGTTGCGGGCATCAGCTATTTATAATGATGATGTTCTCCTAGCCGATTTCGAACACGGCGACAACTTCCGAATACTGTCGAGAGCCATCAACTGCACAGGAGATATTATAGTGCCACAAGTGTACGCGCAAACACAGAGGCACTCACTCGTCCCAACCTACCCGCGCCCGATGTTACGCTGATGCGATAAGATCGGAGGTAGGCTAGGATGCAGTATCAGAAACATGGGGAATATCACAACACAATCAGACCCAAAAACCAGCAATTTATGTTTTAGCACAAATGTTGGCTCTGGCTGGAATCCGAACCCAGGACCCGCTTAGAAGTCAGGTACTCTGACCACTAGGCCACGCGGTCGAATATATACAACATCTAAATCTTACTAGTTGGAGGAGACGTCTTCCCTAGATCAGACCTCCCGATCTGGTCGGGTCGTTTGATCATCCGCCAAAAGTTGTATAGTATTGCGTTCTCCAATTCGCATTTGAAGTGTGACGATTACACCGTACCCTTCATTATTTGGAGATGCCTACGCTCAACATCATTTCCATTTCAGCCTACACCAGTCCACTGCTGAACACAGGCCTACCCCATAGATAGTTTGTAGGTCTCATTTTGGGAGGATTTCGCCGTAGTTCCTCTAAAAAAGGGACTTGAAAATAATTATGATATAATTGTAAAAACAGAGAAATGTATTATTATTCAATCTGATTATTACTCTTAATGCAGTTTGAATATTGATGTTTACTGCAGTTTGAATAAAATAAAATTTAATATGTATAAAGAAATAGGAGAAGTATGTTTTTAATATAATAAGATACACCTTTTAATCCATTTACAAAGGAAGAAGGAAAGAAAAAATAAATATTTACATAAACATTTTTTTGCTGCTGTAATACAGAGCGAGTACATTTGACAAAAAAAAATTACATTTGCATAATATAGGACTACAGCAATGAAAATACTTCTGACTCAGAATTGTGCTGCAGTGGCATAATTTCAGTGCTGTTATTCTGTCGGTACGCTTAACGAAAAATAAAATATCACGAATCAATGTTAAACCAGTATGTGTAGGCCCCGTTTACCCTGACACAAACGATGGAATCCTTATAGAAAGATTTCAGTGCTTGTATCAAGCTGCCGTTCACCCATATATAAGCAATGTCGACCTCAATTCATTCCTCATCACTCTGCCATATAGTATATACCATGGATATATAGCGCGGGAATCGACAACCGGCAAAAGGCAATCAGATAACGGCAGACGACTTTTTTATTATTGGATAAAGTGATGAAACGAGCAAAACGTTCACCTGATGGTAAGTACAACGTCTGCCCATAACAAATGCTGTGTCACCCAGGAAATTTCTGTGTGACACCACACTTTACCCATCACCCTGAGACATAAGTTCTTAAGTCTCATATGCCCAGTGATTACGCTAGCTCACAGTGCCCTTCAAACCGAAACACAGTAATGTTTGCATACGACTGGTTCAGGGCAGAATACTTGGTGGTCCCTACCTAGACTGGATTCCTGCAGTCTAAACGTCGATAAATCGAAATTCCGAATTCCAGACGGCTATAATAAATACCTATTATAGGATTTAGGTACAAACATATACCATGGCTCTTGTTTTAAATTGAGATTTCAAAAAGTTCTAGAGTAACATAAATTCTAAAGTTAGTCTGACGAATTTACACGGTTCAGCATAGGCGATTTGCCAATTTTAAACTAACTTGATTTTCGATTGTATTTTTAAATTTGCAATTCAATCACTTTGAACACTGATTTTGGATAAATTCTTATTGTCTTTCTGTGAATAATAATGGCGAAGAATTTTTTTTATTTAATGACCTATAAGATTGTTATTTTGTTTCGTTATACCTATTCTTTGTTATTTAGCACAAAAACAGTGGTTTTTGAAAGGTACCAAAAAATTTACTAAAAAAAATTATTCGTAAAATCGAAGTAATGGATTTGTAAACTAAATATAAGCCAATTGATTATAAATAAAAAGTTATTAAGAAATGGAAGAGTTCTATAGAAATTATAATGAATAACAACTCTAGGAAAAAGTAATAAATAAATTAAATACAGCGATGGCTACTGGCTGATATAACATGGCTTCTACCTTCTCTTCTCGAATCTGCTAAGAGTCAATACACAGATCATAAAACGAGGTTATTAATGTTTATTAATGTATGTGTACGTTGATAAACTGCCTTTCTTTATGTACTTACCGAAGGTTGTACTCAAATGTGACCGCGCCGGGCTCTGCTTCGACCGCACCATCATCACAAATAAAACTGTTCTTACTAATTAACCTGATATCGTGCTGGTGGACCGGGCATAGTCGTAGATATTTTTGGTCGACATTACCATTCCATATAACGAGATCCTCGTGAAAGCCGAAACAGATATGAAGCAAAATATTTGGACCTGACCCACGTGGTGTTCAGTATATGGAGTGGTATGCGGATCGAAATTAGTTACTGTTTCTGCAAAGGGGTTAATCCTGGTCAGTCTCAGAACAATTGAGGCAACTGGGACACTGTGACGGACCGCTTCATGCTCAATTGTAGAGCGCGGTGCTTCTTGATATCGCGCGCATCGTCTGACGGTTTAACTCCCCTATCCCCTAAGTATCTGCCGTTTGAGCTTGTCAAGTGAGCTCCCATCTGGTTGGGTTCTTCCTTTTCTCCTTTCGCATTATTATGATAGATACATACTATTATTACTATCATATTCTTATATAATTTCAAGAATATAATATTTTTGATACCGTGAACTTTATAGTTAATAGAGTCAGGCGTTACTTTGTGAAAATCACAAAACAGCCTATCACAAGTCCACTGCTGAACATAGGCCTCCCCCATAGATTGCCAAAAAGCTCTCATTACGGAGGGATCTTGCTTGCTTCATAGTTGCTAGCTTGGCAGGCGGGTTGGCAACCGCAATTTATTTATTCAGATTTTCCAGGAAGATGCTGCTGCCCATCTCCTGGTTTTAATTATCCCTCTGTCGACTTCTACGACACCCACGGGATGAGATGGGGAGGCAGATCCTCTTAAGCCGCTCTTAATATAGGGCTTCTAAATATAACTGCTGAGCACAGGCCTCGTCTCATTTCTGTAACGGTTTTGGAGCCGGAAAGAGTCCGATGCATTCCAATGCGGGTTAGGGGACTTAAAATGTTGTCGAAATACTTTTGTTACTCAGACTTGCAGGTTTCCTCACGATGTTCACGTTTCCGTCAACGTGGAGCATTGAGTAATAAAAATATTTCTTACAGATTTTTTTAATAAAACACAAATAAAAGTACAGTTATAAATTATATATACTTACATACATACATAAGATCACGACTGTATCCCATAAGGGGTAGTCAGAGACTGGGCACTCACTGCAAAAACAGATGACTGCCACAACACGTTTCACCAAAACAATGTGAAGAAAGGTGGTGAGCCCATCGCCACCATGCGCTGCTGGGTGCACAGTGCAGTTTAATTCCTTACTTACTTACGTAAATTATATATCCATACTAATATTATCAATGCTAAAGTAACTCTCTCTGTCCCTCTGTCTGTTTGTTACCTTTTCACGGCTCAACCGCTAAACGGATCTTGATAAAATTTGGCACAGAGATAATTTGCATCTTGGAGACGGACATAGGATACTTTTTATTCAACAAAATTGAACAGTTCTCACAGGATATTTAATAAACCTATATCCACGCCGACGCAGTCGCGGGCATCAACTAGTTTCTTTATATTTTGTTCATTAAAAATAAAGGCATTTTCCACTACACAGACTGAACAATTACAACTGCAACTATTGTATCGAATCAAAAGAAGTAACTTGCCTTTGATTAAAAATGTTCCTGGGAATACCGGTTTTCTTAGATATTTTCTTTACTCTTTCTTTCCCTTTAGTTCACATGTGCTTGTGTAAGGTAATCATGAGCGTAAAAACGGACCGACCAAAAGCAAATAACTCTTGATGAAACAAAAAAGGTTAAAATAACATATTATTTGCTCAAGTCACACAAAAAGTAAGCTAATGTATAGTTATTCGGAAATAATAGCATGACGGATTAAAAGGAATTCCTGACAAACTGAGAAAAAAAACTTTTTTAATTTAACAAAGTGACGAAACGAGCAAAACGTTCACCTGATGGTAAGTGCAACGTCTGCCCATAACAAATGCTATGTCAGCAAGAACATTTAAGCCTCATATGCCCAGTTATTACACTAGCTCTCAGTGCCCTTCAAACCGAAACACTATAATGTTTGCACACTACTGCTTCACGGCAGAATAATTGGACCTGGGGTGGTACCACTGGGCATTTGAGACTTAAGAACTGATGTCTCAGGGTGACGGGCGCAGTGTGGTGTCACACAGAAGTGTTCTGGGTGACACAGCATTTGTTGTGGGCGGACGTTGCACTTACCATCAGGTGAACGTTTTGCTCGTTTCGTCACTTTCTACAATAAAAGAAACGTACCTATCTGCAAAAAGTGTTAACTAATCGAAAAGTATTTATCTAATTTATCAAAATAATATATTAAAATCTTACCAAAAACTAACTTATATATTTCACAGACAATTTTTATAAACATTTTATTTTATTGCATAATACATATGAACATACAAATATAATCGAACAGTAACGATACTTAACAAATGGTATTATGTTCAATATGATTCCTTATGATCCGGATGAACTTAAAGGTCAAGAAATTGTTTCCATGACCTTCGGAATCGAAAACTCCGATTGCTGCTTTGCTCTTTATACAATACTAGCTTACGCACGCGACTTCGTCCGCGTGGATATACGTTTTTTAAATATCCCGTGGGAACTATTTGATTTTCCGGAATAAAAGCACCCTATGTCCGTCTCCAGGATGCAGTGAAACTGCACATCACATTTTTTTGTTATGAAAACATGTGACAGCATAACTGTCAAACTGAACATGATTTCTAAAAATACCATTCAAATTTCTGACTTTTCCGGCGGATTTTCCAAAATTTTTCATTCATACAAACCTTGTACTGACAATGACAAACACAACCAAAAAAATCAGCCAAATCGGTTTAGCCTTTCTCAAGAGATGACCTTCCATACACGCGACAAGGATTTTCCAATAGTTTTCATTCATACAAACCTTGTCCTGACAATAACAAACACAACCAAAAAAATCAGCCAAATCGGTTTAGCCTTTCTCAAGAGATGACCTTCCATACACGCGACAAAGATTTTCCAAAAATTTGCATTCATACAAATCTTGTTCTGACAATAACAAACACAACCAAAAAAAATCAGCCAAATCGGTTTAGCCTTTCTCAAGAGATGACCTTCCATACACGCGACAAGGATTTTCCAATAGTTTTCATTCATACAAACCTTGTCCTGACAATAACAAACACAACCAAAAAAATCAGCCAAATCGGTTTAGCCTTTCTCAAGAGATGACCTTCCATACACGCGACAAGGATTTTCCAATAGTTTTCATTCATACAAACCTTGTCCTGACAATAACAAACACAACCAAAAAATCAGCCAAATCGGTTTAGCCTTTCTCAAGAGATGACCTTCCATACCCGCGACAAAGATTTTCCAAAAATATGCATTCATACAAATCTTGTTCTGACAATAACAAACACAACCAAAAAAAAATCAGCCAAATCGGTTTAGCCTTTCTCAAGAGATGACCTTCCATACACGCGACAAAGATTTTCCAAAAATTTGCATTCATACAAATCTTGTTCTGACAATAACAAACACAACCAAAAAAAATCAGCCAAATCGGTTTAGCCTTTCTCAAGAGATGACCTTCCATACACGCGACAAGGATTTTCCAATAGTTTTCATTCATACAAACCTTGTCCTGACAATAACAAACACAACCAAATCGGTTTAGCCTTTCTCAAGAGATGACCTGCCATACACGCGGCAACTGATTTTTATTCATATAGAAGAAGAAGATAGAAGTGTCGGACTATTATACAGTACGTTTCATTATGTTGTTATACTATGTTGTTACGCAATACCAATAGAGTATAAACACAAATAGATATCTGGGCCAGACGTTTTGTTTATATTATAACGCCTGCTACTGCAAGTAAGCAGTGACCAATGGCTTGGTCACCGCAACTAATTACACAACACTGTTTGACTAACTCCATATTGCTTCACATCACTTACCCTTTCACTAATAATTACTCAACATGCAAACAACTGTACAGATGGAGTGTTTTATTCCAAATTAGCTTAACATTCAAACGCATCTTTTGCAGCAAATTTGAACGCATCGTATAATATCCATACTGGACGCTTAAATATCCATCCTATATTATTAATGCGGAAGTAACTCCCTCTGTTCCTCTGTTTCGTTACCTTGTCACGGTTCAACCGCAGAACCGATCTTGACAAAATTTGGCACAGAGATAGCTTGCATCCTGGTGGCGGACATAGGGTACTTTTTTATCCCGAAAAATCAAATATTTCGCACAGGATATTTATAAAAACTCAAACCATGCGGACGTAGTTGCGGGCATCAGCTATTTATAATGATGATGTTCTCCTAGCCGATTTCGAACACGGCGACAACTTCCGAATACTGTCGAGAGCCATCAACTGCACAGGAGATATTATAGTGCCACAAGTGTACGCGCAAACACAGAGGCACTCACTCGTCCCAACCTACCCGCGCCCGATGTTACGCTGATGCGATAAGATCGGAGGTAGGCTAGGATGCAGTATCAGAAACATGGGGAATATCACAACACAATCAGACCCAAAAACCAGCAATTTATGTTTTAGCACAAATGTTGGCTCTGGCTGGAATCCGAACCCAGGACCCGCTTAGAAGTCAGGTACTCTGACCACTAGGCCACGCGGTCGAATATATACAACATCTAAATCTTACTAGTTGGAGGAGACGTCTTCCCTAGATCAGACCTCCCGATCTGGTCGGGTCGTTTGATCATCCGCCAAAAGTTGTATAGTATTGCGTTCTCCAATTCGCATTTGAAGTGTGACGATTACACCGTACCCTTCATTATTTGGAGATGCCTACGCTCAACATCATTTCCATTTCAGCCTACACCAGTCCACTGCTGAACACAGGCCTACCCCATAGATAGTTTGTAGGTCTCATTTTGGGAGGATTTCGCCGTAGTTCCTCTAAAAAAGGGACTTGAAAATAATTTATGATATAATTGTAAAAAACAGAGAAATGTATATTATTCAATCTGATTATTACTCTTAATGCAGTTTGAATATTGATGTTTACTGCAGTTTGAATAAAATAAAATTTAATATGTATAAAGAAATAGGAGAAGTATGTTTTTAATATAATAAGATACACCTTTTAATCCATTTACAAAGGAAGAAGGAAAGAAAAAATAAATATTTACATAAACATTTTTTGCTGCTGTAATACAGAGCGAGTACATTTGACAAAAAAAAATTACATTTGCATAATATAGGACTACAGCAATGAAAATACTTCTGACTCAGAATTGTGCTGCAGTGGCATAATTTCAGTGCTGTTATTCTGTCGGTACGCTTAACGAAAAATAAAATCACGAATCAATGTTAAACCAGTATGTGTAGGCCCCGTTTACCCTGACACAAACGATGGAATCCTTATAGAAAGATTTCAGTGCTTGTATCAAGCTGCCGTTCACCCCATATATAAGCAATGTCGACCTCAATTCATTCCTCATCACTCATCACTCTGCCATATATAGTATATACCATGGATATATAGCGCGGGAATCGACAACCGGCAAAAGGCAATCAGATAACGGCAGACGACTTTTTATTATTGGATAAAGTGATGAAACGAGCAAAACGTTCACCTGATGGTAAGTACAACGTCTGCCCATAACAAATGCTGTGTCACCCAGGAAATTTCTGTGTGACACCACACTTTACCCATCACCCTGAGACATAAGTTCTTAAGTCTCATATGCCCAGTGATTACGCTAGCTCACAGTGCCCTTCAAACCGAAACACAGTAATGTTTGCATACGACTGGTTCAGGGCAGAATAACTTGGTGGTCCCTACCTAGACTGGATTCCTGCAGTCTAAACGTCGATAAATCGAAATTCCGAATTCCAGACGGCTATAATAAATACCTATTATAGGATTTAGGTACAAACATATACCATGGCTCTTGTTTTAAATTGAGATTTCAAAAAGTTCTAGAGTAACATAAATTCTAAAGTTAGTCTGACGAATTTACACGGTTCAGCATAGGCGATTTGCCAATTTTAAACTAACTTGATTTTCGATTGTATTTTTAAATTTGCAATTCAATCACTTTGAACACTGATTTTGGATAAATTCTTATTGTCTTTCTGTGAATAATAATGGCGAAGAATTTTTTTTATTTAATGACCTATAAGATTGTTATTTGTTTCGTTATACCTATCTTTGTTATTTAGCACAAAAACAGTGGTTTTTGAAAGGTACCAAAAAATTTACTAAAAAAAATTATTCGTAAAATCGAAGTAATGGATTTGTAAACTAAATATAAGCCAATTGATTATAAATAAAAAGTTATTAAGAAATGGAAGAGTTCTATAGAAATTATAATGAATAACAACTCTAGGAAAAAGTAATAAATAAATTAAATACAGCGATGGCTACTGGCTGATATAACATGGCTTCTACCTTCTCTTCTCGAATCTGCTAAGAGTCAATACACAGATCATAAAACGAGGTTATTAATGTTTATTAATGTATGTGTACGTTGATAAACTGCCTTTCTTTATGTACTTACCGAAGGTTGTACTCAAATGTGACCGCGCCGGGCTCTGCTTCGACCGCACCATCATCACAAATAAAACTGTTCTTACTAATTAACCTGATATCGTGCTGGTGGACCGGGCATAGTCGTAGATATTTTTGGTCGACATTACCATTCCATATAACGAGATCCTCGTGAAAGCCGAAACAGATATGAAGCAAAATATTTGGACCTGACCCACGTGGTGTTCAGTATATGGAGTGGTATGCGGATCGAAATTAGTTACTGTTTCTGCAAAGGGGTTAATCCTGGTCAGTCTCAGAAATTGAGGCACTGGGACACTGTGACGGACCGCTTCATGCTCAATTGTAGAGCGCGGTGCTTCTTGATATCGCGCGCATCGTCTGACGGTTTAACTCCCCTATCCCTAAGTATCTGCGTTTGAGCTGTCAAGTGAGCTCCCATCTGGTTGGGTTCTTCCTTTTCTCCTTTCGCATTATTATGATAGATACACTATTATTACTATCATATTCTTATATAATTTCAAGAATATAATATTTTGATACCGTGAACTTTATAGTTAATAGAGTCAGGCGTTACTTTGTGAAAATCACAAAACAGCCTATCACAAGTCCACTGCTGAACATAGGCCTCCCCCATAGATTGCCAAAAAGCTCTCATTACGGAGGGATCTTGCTTGCTTCATAGTTGCTAGCTTGGCAGGCGGGTTGGCAACCGCAATTTATTTATTCAGATTTCCAGGAAGATGCTGCTGCCCATCTCCTGGTTTTAATTATCCCTCTGTCGACTTCTACGACACCACGGGATGAGATGGGGAGGCAGATCCTCTTAAGCCGCTCTTAATAGGGCTTCTAAATATAACTGCTGAGCACAGGCCTCGTCTCATTTCTGTAACGGTTTTGGAGCCGGAAAGAGTCCGATGCATTCCAATGCGGGTTAGGGGACTTAAAATGTTGTCGAAATACTTTGTTACTCAGACTTGCAGGTTTCCTCACGATGTTCACGTTTCCGTCAACGTGGAGCATTGAGTAAAAATATTTCTTACAGATTTTTTTAATAAACACAAATAAAAGTACAGTTATAAATTATATATACTTACATACATACATAAGATCACGACTGTATCCCATAAGGGGTAGTCAGAGACTGGGCACTCACTGCAAAAACAGATGACTGCCACAACACGTTTCACCAAAACAATGTGAAGAAAGGTGGTGAGCCCATCGCCACCATGCGCTGCTGGTGCACAGTGCAGTTTAATTCCTTACTTACTTACGTAAATTATATATCCATACTAATATATCAGCTAAAGTAACTCTCTCTGTCCCTCTGTCGGTTTGTTACCTTTTCACGGCTCAACCGCTAAACGATCTTGATAAAATTTGGACACAGAGATAATTTGCATCTTGGAGACGGACATAGGA
The DNA here is from genome assembly GCA_019845155.1 of Luehdorfia chinensis. Classification (NCBI taxonomy): domain Eukaryota; kingdom Metazoa; phylum Arthropoda; class Insecta; order Lepidoptera; family Papilionidae; genus Luehdorfia; species Luehdorfia chinensis. The sequence continues at coordinate 844,331 of JAHVAK010000596.1, forward strand.
TACTTTTTATTCAACAAAATTGAACCAGTTCTCACAGGATATTTAATAAACCTATATCCACGCCGACGCAGTCGCGGGCAATCAACTAGTTCTTTATATATTTGTTCATTAAAATAAAGGCATTTTCCACTACAACAGACTGAACACTTACAACTGCAACTATTGTATCGAATCAAAAGAAGTAACTGCCTTTGATTAAAAATGTTCCTGGGAATACCGGTTTTCTTAGATATTTTCTTTACTCTTTCTTTCCCTTTAGTTCACATGTGCTTGTGTAAGGTAATCATAGACGTAAAAACGGACCGACCAAAAGCAAATAACTCTTGATGAAACAAAAAAGGTTAAATAACATATTATTTGCTCAAGTCACACAAAAAGTAAGCTAATGTATAGTTATTCGGAAATAATAGCATGACGGATTAAAGGAATTCCTGACAAACTGAGAAAAAAAACTTTTTTAATTTAACAAAGTGACGAAACGAGCAAAACGTTCACCTGATGGTAAGTGCAACGTCTGCCCATAACAAATGCTATGTCAGCAAGAACATTTAAGCCTCATATGCCCAGTTATACACTAGCTCTCAGTGCCCTTCAAACCGAAACACTATAATGTTTGCACACTACTGCTTCACGGCAGAATAATTTGGACCTGGGGTGGTACCACTGGGCATTTGAGACTTAAGAACTGATGTCTCAGGGTGACGGGCGCAGTGTGGTGTCACACAGAAGTGTCTGGGTGACACAGCATTTGTTGTGGGCGGACGTTGCACTTACCATCAGGTGAACGTTTTGCTCGTTTCGTCACTTTCTACAATAAAAGAAACGTACCTATCTGCAAAAAGTGTTAACTAATCGAAAAGTATTTATCTAATTTATCAAAATAATATATTAAAATCTTACCAAAAACTAACTTAATATTTCACAGACAATTTTATAAACATTTTATTTTATTGCATAATACATATGAACATACAAATATAATCGAACAGTAACGATACTTAACAAATGGTATTATGTTCAATATGATTCCTTATGATCCGGATGAACTTAAAGGTCAAGAAATTGTTTCCATGACCTTCGGAATCGAAAACTCCGATTGCTGCTTTGCTCTTTATACAATACTAGCTTACGCACGCGACTTCGTCCGCGTGGATATACGTTTTTTAAATATCCCGTGGGAACTATTTGATTTTCCGGAATAAAAGCACCCTATGTCCGTCTCCAGGATGCAGTGAAACTGCACATCACATTTTTTTGTTATGAAAACATGTGACAGCATAACTGTCAAACTGAACATGATTTCTAAAAATACCATTCAAATTTCTGACTTTTCCGGCGGATTTTCCAAAATTTTTCATTCATACAAACCTTGTACTGACAATGACAAACACAACCAAAAAAAATCAGCCAAATCGGTTTAGCCTTTCTCAAGAGATGACCTTCCATACACGCGACAAGGATTTTCCAATAGTTTTCATTCATACAAACCTTGTCCTGACAATAACAAACACAACCAAAAAAATCAGCCAAATCGGTTTAGCCTTTCTCAAGAGATGACCTTCCATACACGCGACAAAGATTTTCCAAAAATTTGCATTCATACAAATCTTGTTCTGACAATAACAAACACAACCAAAAAAAATCAGCCAAATCGGTTTAGCCTTTCTCAAGAGATGACCTTCCATACACGCGACAAGGATTTTCCAAAGTTTCATTCATACAAACCTTGTCCTGACAATAACAAACACAACCAAAAAAATCAGCCAAATCGGTTTAGCCTTTCTCAAGAGATGACCTTCCATACACGCGACAAGGATTTTCCAATAGTTTTCATTCATACAAACCTTGTCCTGACAATAACAAACACAACCAAAAAAATCAGCCAAATCGGTTTAGCCTTTCTCAAGAGATGACCTTCCATACGCGACAAGATTTTCCAAAAATATGCATTCATACAAATCTTGTTCTGACAATAACAAACACAACCAAAAAAAATCAGCCAAATCGGTTTAGCCTTTCTCAAGAGATGACCTTCCATACACGCGACAAAGATTTTCCAAAAATTTGCATTCATACAAATCTTGTTCTGACAATAACAAACACAACCAAAAAAAATCAGCCAAATCGGTTTAGCCTTTCTCAAGAGATGACCTTCCATACACGCGACAAGGATTTTCCAATAGTTTTCATTCATACAAACCTTGTCCTGACAATAACAAACACAACCAAATCGGTTAGCCTTTCTCAAGAGATGACCTGCCATACACGCGGCAACTGATTTTATTCATATAGAAGAAGAAGATAGAAGTGTCGGACTATTATACAGTACGTTTCATTATATGTTGTTATACTATGTTGTTACGCAATACCAATAGAGTATAAACACAAATAGATATCTGGGCCAGACGTTTTGTTTATATTATAACGCCTGCTACTGCAAGTAAGCAGTGACCAATGGCTTGGTCACCGCAACTAATTACACAACACTGTTTGACTAACTCCATATTGCTTCACATCACTTACCCTTTCACTAATAATTACTCAACATGCAAACAACTGTACAGATGGAGTGTTTATATTCCAAATTAGCTTAAACATTCAAACGCATCTTTTGCAGCAAATTTGAAACGCATCGTATAATATCCATACTGGACGCTTAAATATCCATCCTATATTATTAATGCGGAAGTAACTCCCTCTGTTCCTCTGTTTCGTTACTTGTCACGGTTCAAACCGCAGAACCGATCTTGACAAAATTTGGCACAGAGATAGCTTGCATCCTGGTGGCGGACATAGGGTACTTTTTTATCCCGAAAAATCAAATATTTCGCACAGGATATTTATAAAAACTCAAACCATGCGGACGTAGTTGCGGGCATCAGCTATTTATAATGATGATGTTCTCCTAGCCGATTTCGAACACGGCGACAACTTCCGAATACTGTCGAGAGCCATCAACTGCACAGGAGATATTATAGTGCCACAAGTGTACGCGCAAACACAGAGGCACTCACTCGTCCCAACCTACCCGCGCCCGATGTTACGCTGATGCGATAAGATCGGAGGTAGGCTAGGATGCAGTATCAGAAACATGGGGAATATCACAACACAATCAGACCCAAAAACCAGCAATTTATGTTTTAGCACAAATGTTGGCTCTGGCTGGAATCCGAACCCAGGACCCGCTTAGAAGTCAGGTACTCTGACCACTAGGCCACGCGGTCGAATATATTACAACATCTAAATCTTACTAGTTGGAGGAGACGTCTTCCCTAGATCAGACCTCCCGATCTGGTCGGGTCGTTTGATCATCCGCCAAAAGTTGTATAGTATTGCGTTCTCCAATTCGCATTTGAAGTGTGACGATTACACCGTACCCTTCATTATTTGGAGATGCCTACGCTCAACATCATTTCCATTTCAGCCTACACCAGTCCCACTGCTGAACACAGGCCTACCCCATAGATAGTTTGTAGGTCTCATTTTGGGAGGATTTCGCCGTAGTTCCTCTAAAAAAGGGACTTGAAAATAATTTATGATATAATTGTAAAAACAGAGAAATGTATTATTATTCAATCTGATTATTACTCTTAATGCAGTTTGAATATTGATGTTTACTGCAGTTTGAATAAAATAAAATTTAATATGTATAAAGAAATAGGAGAAGTATGTTTTTAATATAATAAGATACACCTTTTAATCCATTTACAAAGGAAGAAGGAAAGAAAAAATAAATATTTACATAAACATTTTTTTTGCTGCTGTAATACAGAGCGAGTACATTTGACAAAAAAAAATTACATTTGCATAATATAGGACTACAGCAATGAAAATACTTCTGACTCAGAATTGTGCTGCAGTGGCATAATTTCAGTGCTGTTATTCTGTCGGTACGCTTAACGAAAAATAAAATATCACGAATCAATGTTAAACCAGTATGTGTAGGCCCCGTTTACCCTGACACAAACGATGGAATCCTTATAGAAAGATTTCAGTGCTTGTATCAAGCTGCCGTTCACCCCATATATAAGCAATGTCGACCTCAATTCATTCCTCATCACTCTGCCATTATAGTATATACCATGGATATATAGCGCGGGAATCGACAACCGGCAAAAGGCAATCAGATAACGGCAGACGACTTTTTTATTATTGGATAAAGTGATGAAACGAGCAAAACGTTCACCTGATGGTAAGTACAACGTCTGCCATAACAAATGCTGTGTCACCCCAGGAAATTTCTGTGTGACACCCACACTTTACCCATCACCCCTGAGACATAAGTTCTTAAGTCTCATATGCCCAGTGATTACGCTAGCTCACAGTGCCCTTCAAACCGAAACACAGTAATGTTTGCATACGACTGGTTCAGGGCAGAATAACTTGGTGGTCCCTACCTAGACTGGATTCCTGCAGTCTAAACGTCGATAAATCGAAATTCCGAATTCCAGACGGCTATAATAAATACCTATTATAGGATTTAGGTACAAACATATACCATGGCTCTTGTTTTAAATTGAGATTTCAAAAGTTCTAGAGTAACATAAATTCTAAAGTTAGTCTGACGAATTTACACGGTTCAGCATAGGCGATTTGCCAATTTTAAACTAACTTGATTTTCGATTGTATTTTTAAATTTGCAATTCAATCACTTTGAACACTGATTTGGATAAATTCTTATTGTCTTTCTGTGAATAATAATGGCGAAGAATTTTTTTTATTTAATGACCTATAAGATTGTTATTTTGTTTCGTTATACCTATTCTTTGTTATTTAGCACAAAAACAGTGGTTTTTGAAAGGTACCAAAAAATTTACTAAAAAAAATTATTCGTAAAATCGAAGTAATGGATTTGTAAACTAAATATAAGCCAATTGATTATAAATAAAAAGTTATTAAGAAATGGAAGAGTTCTATAGAAATTATAATGAATAACAACTCTAGGAAAAAGTAATAAATAAATTAAATACAGCGATGGCTACTGGCTGATATAACATGGCTTCTACCTTCTCTTCTCGAATCTGCTAAGAGTCAATACACAGATCATAAACGAGGTTATTAATGTTTATTAATGTATGTGTACGTTGATAAACTGCCTTTCTTTATGTACTTACCGAAGGTTGTACTCAAATGTGACCGCGCCGGGCTCTGCTTCGACCGCACCATCATCACAATAAAACTGTTCTTACTAATTAACCTGATATCGTGCTGGTGGACCGGGCATAGTCGTAGATATTTTTGGTCGACATTACCATTCCATATAACGAGATCCTCGTGAAAGCCGAAACAGATATGAAGCAAAATATTTGGACCTGACCCACGTGGTGTTCAGTATATGGGAGTGGTATGCGGATCGAAATTAGTTACTGTTTCTGCAAAGGGGTTAATCCTGGTCAGTCTCAGAACAATTGAGGCAACTGGGACACTGTGACGGACCGCTTCATGCTCAATTGTAGAGCGCGGTGCTTCTTGATATCGCGCGCATCGTCTGACGGTTTAACTCCCCTATCCCCTAAGTATCTGCCGTTTGAGCTTGTCAAGTGAGCTCCCATCTGGTTGGGTTCTTCCTTTTCTCCTTTCGCATTATTATGATAGATACATACTATTATTACTATCATATTCTTATATAATTTCAAGAATATAATATTTTTGATACCGTGAACTTTATAGTTAATAGAGTCAGGCGTTACTTTGTGAAAATCACAAAACAAGCCTATCACAAGTCCACTGCTGAACATAGGCCTCCCCATAGATTGCCAAAAAAGCTCTCATTACGGAGGGATCTTGCTTGCTTCATAGTTGCTAGCTTGGCAGGCGGGTTGGCAACCGCAATTTATTTATTCAGATTTTCCAGGAAGATGCTGCTTGCCCATCTCCTGGTTTTAATTATCCCTCTGTCGACTTCTACGACACCCCACGGGATGAGATGGGGAGGCAGAATCCTCTTAAGCCGCTCTTAATATAGGGCTTCTAAATATAACTGCTGAGCAACAGGCCTCGTCTCATTTCTGTAACGGTTTTGGAGCCGGAAAGAGTCCGATGCATTCCAATGCGGGTTAGGGGAACTTAAAATGTTGTCGAAATACTTTGTTACTCAGACTTGCAGGTTTCCTCACGATGTTCACGTTTCCGTCAACGTGGAGCATTGAGTAATAAAAATATTCTTACAGATTTTTTTAATAAAACACAAATAAAAGTACAGTTATAAATTATATATACTTACATACATACATAAGATCACGACTGTATTCCCATAAGGGGTAGTCAGAGACTGGGCACTCACTGCAAAAACAGATGACTGCCACAACACGTTTCACCAAAACAATGTGAAGAAAGGTGGTGAGCCCATCGCCACCATGCGCTGCTGGGTGCACAGTGCAGTTTAATTCCTTACTTACTTACGTAAATTATATATCCATACTAATATTATCAATGCTAAAGTAACTCTCTCTGTCCCTCTGTCTGTTTGTTACCTTTTCACGGCTCAACCGCTAAACGGATCTTGATAAAATTTGGCACAGAGATAATTGCATCTTGGAGACGGACATAGGATACTTTTTATTCAACAAAATTGAACAGTTCTCACAGGATATTAATAAACCTATATCCACGCCGACGCAGTCGCGGGCATCAACTAGTTTCTTTATATTTGTTCATTAAAAATAAAGGCATTTTCCACTACACAGACTGAACATTACAACTGCAACTATTGTATCGAATCAAAAGAAGTAACTTGCCTTTGATTAAAAATGTTCCTGGAATACCGGTTTTCTTAGATATTTTCTTTACTCTTTCTTTCCCTTTAGTTCACATGTGCTTGTGTAAGGTAATCATGAGCGTAAAAACGGACCGACCAAAAGCAAATAACTCTTGATGAAACAAAAAAGGTTAAAATAACATATTATTTGCTCAAGTCACACAAAAAGTAAGCTAATGTATAGTTATTCGGAAATAATAGCATGACGGATTAAAAGGAATTCCTGACAAACTGAGAAAAAAAAACTTTTTTAATTTAACAAAGTGACGAAACGAGCAAAACGTTCACCTGATGGTAAGTGCAAACGTCTGCCCCATAACAAATGCATGTCAGCAAGAACATTTAAGCCTCATATGCCCAGTTATTACACTAGCTCTCAGTGCCCTTCAAACCGAAACACTATAATGTTTGCACACTACTGCTTCACGGCAGAATAATTGGACCTGGGGTGGTACCACTGGGCATTTGAGACTTAAGAACTGATGTCTCAGGGTGACGGGCGCAGTGTGGTGTCACACAGAAGTGTTCTGGGTGACACAGCATTTGTTGTGGGCGGACGTTGCACTTACCATCAGGTGAACGTTTTGCTCGTTTCGTCACTTTCTACAATAAAAGAAACGTACCTATCTGCAAAAAGTGTTAACTAATCGAAAAGTATTTATCTAATTTATCAAAATAATATATTAAAATCTTACCAAAAACTAACTTATATATTTCACAAGACAATTTTTATAACATTTTATTTTATTGCATAATACATATGAACATACAAATATAATCGAACAGTAACGATACTTAACAAATGGTATTATGTTCAATATGATTCCTTATGATCCGGATGAACTTAAAGGTCAAGAAATTGTTTCCATGACCTTCGGAATCGAAAACTCCGATTGCTGCTTTGCTCTTTATACAATACTAGCTTACGCACGCGACTTCGTCCGCGTGGATATACGTTTTTAAATATCCCGTGGGAACTATTTGATTTTCCGGAATAAAAGCACCCTATGTCCGTCTCCAGGATGCAGTGAAACTGCACATCACATTTTTTTTGTTATGAAAACATGTGACAGCATAACTGTCAAACTGAACATGATTTCTAAAAATACCATTCAAATTTCTGACTTTTCCGGCGGATTTTCCAAAATTTTTCATTCATACAAACCTTGTACTGACAATGACAAACACAACCAAAAAAAATCAGCCAAATCGGTTTAGCCTTTCTCAAGAGATGACCTTCCATACACGCGACAAGGATTTTCCAATAGTTTTCATTCATACAAACCTTGTCCTGACAATAACAAAACACAACCAAAAAAATCAGCCAAATCGGTTTAGCCTTTCTCAAGAGATGACCTTCCATACACGCGACAAAGATTTTCCAAAAATTTGCATTCATACAAATCTTGTTCTGACAATAACAACACAACCAAAAAAAAATCAGCCAAATCGGTTTAGCCTTTCTCAAGAGATGACCTTCCATACACGCGACAAGGATTTTCCAATAGTTTTCATTCATACAAACCTTGTCCTGACAATAACAAACACAACCAAAAAAAATCAGCCAAATCGGTTTAGCCTTTCTCAAGAGATGACCTTCCATACACGCGACAAGGATTTTCCAATAGTTTTCATTCATACAAACCTTGTCCTGACAATAACAACACAACCAAAAAAATCAGCCAAATCGGTTTAGCCTTTCTCAAGAGATGACCTTCCATACCCGCGACAAAGATTTTCCAAAAATATGCATTCATACAAATCTTGTTCTGACAATAACAAACACAACCAAAAAAAAATCAGCCAAATCGGTTTAGGCCTTTCTCAAGAGATGACCTTCCATACACGCGACAAAGATTTTCCAAAAATTTGCATTCATACAAATCTTGTTCTGACAATAACAACACAACCAAAAAAAAAATCAGCCAAATCGGTTTAGCCTTTCTCAAGAGATGACCTTCCATACACGCGACAAGGATTTTCCAATAGTTTTCATTCATACAAACCTTGTCCTGACAATAACAAACACAACCAATCGGTTTAGCCTTTCTCAGAGATGACCTGCCATACACGCGGCAACTGATTTTTATTCATATAGAAGAAGAAGATAGAAGTGTCGGACTATTATACAGTACGTTTCATTATATGTTGTTATACTATGTTGTTTAACGCAATACCAATAGAGTATAAACACAAATAGATATCTGGGCCAGACGTTTGTTTATATTATAACGCCTGCTACTGCAAGTAAGCAGTGACCAATGCTTGGTCACCGCAACTAATTACACAACACTGTTTGACTAACTCCATATTGCTTCACATCACTTACCCTTTCACTAATAATTACTCAACATGCAAACAACTGTACAGATGGAGTGTTTATATTCCAAATTAGCTTAACATTCAAACGCATCTTTTGCAGCAAATTTGAACGCATCGTATAATATCCATACTGGACGCTTAAATATCCATCCTATATTATTAATGCGGAAGTAACTCCCTCTGTTCCTCTGTTTCGTTACCTTGTCACGGTTCAACCGCAGAACCGATCTTGACAAAATTTGGCACAGAGATAGCTTGCATCCTGGTGGCGGACATAGGGTACTTTTTTATCCCGAAAAATCAAATATTTCGCACAGGATATTTATAAAAACTCAAACCATGCGGACGTAGTTGCGGGCATCAGCTATTTATAATGATGATGTTCTCCTAGCCGATTTCGAACACGGCGACAACTTCCGAATACTGTCGAGAGCCATCAACTGCACAGGAGATATTATAGTGCCACAAGTGTACGCGCAAACACAGAGGCACTCACTCGTCCCAACCTACCCGCGCCCGATGTTACGCTGATGCGATAAGATCGGAGGTAGGCTAGGAGCAGTATCAGAAACATGGGGAATATCACAACACATCAGACCCAAAAACCAGCAATTTATGTTTTAGCACAAATGTTGGCTCTGGCTGGAATCCGAACCCAGGACCCGCTTAGAAGTCAGGTACTCTGACCACTAGGCCACGCGGTCGAATATATACAACATCTAAATCTTACTAGTTGGAGGAGACGTCTTCCCTAGATCAGACCTCCCGATCTGGTCGGGTCGTTTGATCATCCGCCAAAAGTTGTATAGTATTGCGTTCTCCAATTCGCATTTGAAGTGTGACGATTACACCGTACCCTTCATTATTGGAGATGCCTACGCTCAACATCATTTCCATTTCAGCCTACACCAGTCCACTGCTGAACACAGGCTACCCCCATAGATAGTTTGTAGGTCTCATTTTGGGAGGATTTCGCCGTAGTTCCTCTAAAAAGGGACTTGAAATAATTTATGAATATATTGTAAAAACAGAGAAATGTATTATTATTCAATCTGATTATTACTCTTAATGCAGTTTGAATATTGAATGTTTACTGCAGTTTGAATAAAATAAAATTTAATATGTATATAAGAAATAGGAGAAGTATGTTTTTAATATAATAAGATACACCTTTTAATCCATTTACAAAGGAAGAAGGAAAGAAAAAATAAATATTTACATAAACATTTTTTTGCTGCTGTAATACAGAGCGAGTACATTGACAAAAAAAAATTACATTTGCATAATATAGGACTACAGCAATGAAATACTTCTGACTCAGAATTGTGCTGCAGTGGCATAATTTCAGTGCTGTTATTCTGTCGGTACGCTTAACGAAAAATAAAATATCACGAATCAATGTTAAACCAGTATGTGTAGGCCCCGTTTACCCTGACACAAACGATGGAATCCTTATAGAAAGATTTCAGTGCTTGTATCAGCTGCCCGTTCACCCCATATATAAGCAATGTCGACCTCAATTCATTCCTCATCACTCTGCCATATATAGTATATACCATGGATATATAGCGCGGGAATCGACAAACCGGCAAAAGGCAATCAGATAACGGCAGACGACTTTTTTATTATTGGATAAAGTGATGAAACGAGCAAAACGTTCACCTGATGGTAAGTACAACGTCTGCCCATAACAAATGCTGTGTCACCCAGGAAATTTCTGTGTGACACCACACTTTACCCATCACCCTGAGACATAAGTTCTTAAGTCTCATATGCCCAGTGATTACGCTAGCTCACAGTGCCCTTCAAACCGAAACACAGTAATGTTTGCATACGACTGGTTCAGGGCAGAATAACTTGGTGGTCCCTACCTAGACTGGATTCCTGCAGTCTAAAACGTCGATAAATCGAAATTCCGAATTCCAGACGGCTATAATAAATACCTATTATAGGATTTAGGTACAAACATATACCATGGCTCTTGTTTTAAATTTAGATTTCAAAAAGTTCTAGAGTAACATAATTCTAAAGTTAGTCTGACGAATTTACACGGTTCAGCATAGGCGATTTGCCAATTTTAAACTAACTTGATTTTCGATTGTATTTTTAAATTTGCAATTCAATCACTTTGAACACTGATTTTGGATAAATTCTTATTGTCTTTCTGTGAATAATAATGGCGAAGAATTTTTTTTATTTAATGACCTATAAGATTGTTATTTTGTTTCGTTATACCTATTCTTTGTTATTTAGCACAAAAACAGTGGTTTTTGAAAGGTACCAAAAAATTTACTAAAAAAATTATTCGTAAAATCGAAGTAATGGATTTGTAAACTAAATATAAGCCAATTGATTATAAATAAAAAGTTATTAAGAAATGGAAGAGTTCTATAGAAATTATAATGAATAACAACTCTAGGAAAAAGTAATAAATAAATTAATACAGCGATGGCTACTGGCTGATATAACATGGCTTCTACCTTCTCTTCTCGAATCTGCTAAGAGTCAATACACAGATCATAAAACGAGGTTATTAATGTTTATTAATGTATGTGTACGTTGATAAACTGCCTTTCTTTATGTACTTACCGAAGGTTGTACTCAATGTGACCGCGCCGGGCTCTGCTTCGACCCGCACCATCATCACAAATAAAACTGTTCTTACTAATTAACCTGATATCGTGCTGGTGGACCGGGCATAGTCGTAGATATTTTTGGTCGACATTACCATTCCATATAACGAGATCCTCGTGAAAGCCGAAAACAGATATGAAGCAAAATATTTGGACCTGACCCACGTGGTGTTCAGTATATGGAGTGGTATGCGGATCGAAATTAGTTACTGTTTCTGCAAAGGGGTTAATCCTGGTCAGTCTCAGAACAATTGAGGCAACTGGGACACTGTGACGGACCGCTTCATGCTCAATTGTAGAGCGCGGTGCTTCTTGATATCGCGCGCATCGTCTGACGGTTTAACTCCCCTATCCCCTAAGTATCTGCCGTTTGAGCTTGTCAAGTGAGCTCCCATCTGGTTGGGTTCTTCCTTTTCTCCTTTCGCATTATTATGATAGATACATACTATTATTACTATCATATTCTTATATAATTTCAAGAATATAATATTTTTGATACCGTGAACTTTATAGTTAATAGAGTCAGGCGTTACTTTGTGAAAATCACAAAACAGCCTATCACAAGTCCACTGCTGAACATAGGCCTCCCCCATAGATTTGCCAAAAAGCTCTCATTACGGAGGGATCTTGCTTGCTTCATAGTTTGCTAGCTTGGCAGGCGGGTTGGCAACCGCAATTTATTTATTCAGATTTTCCAGGAAGATGCTGCTGCCCATCTCCTGGTTTTAATTATCCCTCTGTCGACTTCTACGACACCCACGGGATGAGATGGGGAGGCAGATCCTCTTAAGCCGCTCTTAATATAGGGCTTCTAAATATAACTGCTGAGCACAGGCCTCGTCTCATTTCTGTAACGGTTTTGGAGCCGGAAAGAGTCCGATGCATTCCAATGCGGGTTAGGGGACTTAAAATGTTGTCGAAATACTTTTGTTACTCAGACTTGCAGGTTTCCTCACGATGTTCACGTTTCCGTCAACGTGGAGCATTGAGTAATAAAAATATTCTTACAGATTTTTTTAATAAAACACAAATAAAAGTACAGTTATAAATTATATATACTTACATACATACATAAGATCACGACTGTATCCCATAAGGGGTAGTCAGAGACTGGGCACTCACTGCAAAAACAGATGACTGCCACAACCACGTTTCACCAAAACAATGTGAAGAAAGGTGGTGAGCCCATCGCCACCATGCGCTGCCTGGGTGCACAGTGCAGTTTAATTCCTTACTTACTTACGTAAATTATATATCCATACTAATATTATCAATGCTAAAGTAACTCTCTTCTGTCCCTCTGTCTGTTTGTTACCTTTTCACGGCTCAACCGCTAAACGGATCTTGATAAAATTTGGCACAGAGATAATTTGCATCTTGGAGACGGACATAGGATACTTTTTATTCAACAAAATTGAACAGTTCTCACAGGATATTTAATAAACCTATATCCACGCCGACGCAGTCGCGGGCATCAACTAGTTTCTTTATATATTTGTTCATTAAAAATAAAGGCATTTTCCACTACACAGACTGAACAATTACAACTGCAACTATTGTATCGAATCAAAAGAAGTAACTTGCCTTTTGATTAAAAATGTTCCTGGGAATACCGGTTTTCTTAGATATTTTCTTTACTCTTTCTTTCCCTTTAGTTCACATGTGCTTGTGTAAGGTAATCATGAGCGTAAAAACGGACCGACCAAAAGCAAATAACTCTTGATGAAACAAAAAAGGTTAAAATAACATATTATTTGCTCAAGTCACACAAAAAGTAAGCTAATGTATAGTTATTCGGAAATAATAGCATGACGGATTAAAAGGAATTCCTGACAAACTGAGAAAAAAAACTTTTTTAATTTAACAAAGTGACGAAACGAGCAAAACGTTCACCTGATGGTAAGTGCAACGTCTGCCCATAACAAATGCTATGTCAGCAAGAACATTTAAGCCTCATATGCCCAGTTATTACACTAGCTCTCAGTGCCCTTCAAACCGAAACACTATAATGTTTGCACACTACTGCTTCACGGCAGAATAATTGGACCTGGGGTGGTACCACTGGGCATTTGAGACTTAAGAACTGATGTCTCAGGGTGACGGGCGCAGTGTGGTGTCACACAGAAGTGTTCTGGGTGACACAGCATTTGTTGTGGGCGGACGTTGCACTTACCATCAGGTGAAACGTTTTGCTCGTTTCGTCACTTTCTACAATAAAAGAAACGTACCTATCTGCAAAAAGTGTTAACTAATCGAAAAGTATTTATCTAATTTATCAAAATAATATATTAAAATCTTACCAAAAACTAACTTATATATTTCACAGACAATTTTTATAAACATTTTATTTTATTGCATAATACATATGAACATACAAATATAATCGAACAGTAACGATACTTAACAAATGGTATTATGTTCAATATGATTCCTTATGATCCGGATGAACTTAAAGGTCAAGAAATTGTTTCCATGACCTTCGGAATCGAAAACTCCGATTGCTGCTTTGCTCTTTATACAATACTAGCTTACGCACGCGACTTCGTCCGCGTGGATATACGTTTTTTAAATATCCCGTGGAACTATTGATTTTCCGGAATAAAAGCACCCTATGTCCGTCTCCAGGATGCAGTGAAACTGCACATCACATTTTTTTTTGTTATGAAAACATGTGAACAGCATAACTGTCAAAACTGAACATGATTTCTAAAAATACCATTCAAATTCTGACTTTTCCGGCGGATTTTCCAAAATTTTTCATTCATACAAACCTTGTACTGACAATGACAAACACAACCAAAAAAAATCAGCCAAATCGGTTTAGCCTTTCTCAAGAGATGACCTTCCATACACGCGACAAGGATTTTCCAATAGTTTTCATTCATACAAACCTTGTCCTGACAATAACAAACACAACCAAAAAAATCAGCCAAATCGGTTTAGCCTTTCTCAAGAGATGACCTTCCATAACACGCGACAAAGATTTTCCAAAAATTTGCATTCATACAATCTTGTTCTGACAATAACAAACACAACCAAAAAAAAATCAGCCAAATCGGTTTAGCCTTTCTCAAGAGATGACCTTCCATACACGCGACAAGGATTTTCCAATAGTTTGCATTCATACAAACCTTGTCCTGACAATAACAAACACAACCAAAAAAAATCAGCCAAATCGGTTTAGCCTTTCTCAAGAGATGACCTTCCATACACGCGACAAGGATTTTCCAATAGTTTTCATTCATACAAACCTTGTCCTGACAATAACAAACACAACCAAAAAAATCAGCCAAATCGGTTTAGCCTTTCTCAAGAGATGACCTTCCATACCCGCGACAAAGATTTTCCAAAATATGCATTCATACAAATCTTGTTCTGACAATAACAAACACAACCAAAAAAAATCAGCCAAATCGGTTTAGCCTTTCTCAAGAGATGACCTTCCATACACGCGACAAAGATTTTCCAAAAATTTGCATTCATACAAATCTTGTTCTGACAATAACAAACACAACCAAAAAAAATCAGCCAAATCGGTTTAGCCTTTCTCAAGAGATGACCTTCCATACACGCGACAAGGATTTTCCAATAGTTTTTCATTCATACAAACCTTGTCCTGACAATAACAAACACAACCAAATCGGTTTAGCCTTTCTCAAGAGATGACCTGCCATACACGCGGCAACTGATTTTTATTCATATAGAAGAAGAAGATAGAAGTGTCGGACTATTATACAGTACGTTTCATTATATGTTGTTATACTATGTTGTTACGCAATACCAATAGAGTATAAACACAAATAGATATCTGGGCCAGACGTTTTGTTTATATTATAACGCCTGCTACTGCAAGTAAGCAGTGACCAATGGCTTGGTCACGCAACTAATTACACAACACTGTTTGACTAACTCCATATTGCTTCACATCACTTACCCTTTCACTAATAATTACTCAACATGCAAACAACTGTACAGATGGAGTGTTTATATTCCAAATTAGCTTAACATTCAAACGCATCTTTTGCAGCAAATTTGAACGCATCGTATAATATCCATACTGGACGCTTAAATATCCATCCTATATTATTAATGCGGAAGTAACTCCCTCTGTTCCTCTGTTTCGTTACCTTGTCACGGTTCAACCGCAGAAACCGATCTTGACAAAATTTGGCACAGAGATAGCTTGCATCCTGGTGGCGGACATAGGGTACTTTTTTATCCCGAAAAAATCAAATATTTCGCACAGGATATTTATAAAAACTCAAACCATGCGGACGTAGTTGCGGGCATCAGCTATTTATAATGATGATGTTCTCCTAGCCGATTTCGAACACGGCGACAACTTCCGAATACTGTCGAGAGCCATCAACTGCACAGGAGATATTATAGTGCCACAAGTGTACGCGCAAACACAGAGGCACTCACTCGTCCCAACCTACCCGCGCCCGATGTTACGCTGATGCGATAAGATCGGAGGTAGGCTAGGATGCAGTATCAGAAACATGGGGGAATATCACAACACAATCAGACCCAAAAACCAGCAATTTATGTTTTAGCACAAATGTTGGCTCTGGCTGGAATCCGAACCCAGGACCCGCTTAGAAGTCAGGTACTCTGACCACTAGGCCACGCGGTCGAATATATACAACATCTAAATCTTACTAGTTGGAGGAGACGTCTTCCCTAGATCAGACCTCCCGATCTGGTCGGGTCGTTTGATCATCCGCCAAAAGTTGTATAGTATTGCGTTCTCCAATTCGCATTTGAAGTGTGACGATTACACCGTACCCTTCATTATTTGGAGATGCCTACGCTCAACATCATTTCCATTTCAGCCTACACCAGTCCACTGCTGAACACAGGCCTACCCCATAGATAGTTTGTAGGTCTCATTTTGGGAGGATTTCGCCGTAGTTCCTCTAAAAAAGGGACTTGAAAATAATTTATGATATAATTGTAAAAACAGAGAAATGTATTATTATTCAATCTGATTATTACTCTTAATGCAGTTTGAATATTGATGTTTACTGCCAGTTTGAATAAAATAAAATTTAATATGTATAAAGAAATAGGAGAAGTATGTTTTTAATATAATAAGATACACCTTTTAATCCATTTACAAAGGAAGAAGGAAAGAAAAAATAAATATTTACATAAACATTTTTTTGCTGCTGTAATACAGAGCGAGTACATTTGACAAAAAAAAATTACATTTGCATAATATAGGACTACAGCAATGAAAATACTTCTGACTCAGAATTGTGCTGCAGTGGCATAATTTCAGTGCTGTTATTCTGTCGGTACGCTTAACGAAAAATAAAATATCACGAATCAATGTTAAACCAGTATGTGTAGGCCCCGTTTACCCTGACACAAACGATGGAATCCTTATAGAAAGATTTCAGTGCTTGTATCAAGCTGCCGTTCACCCCATATATAAGCAATGTCGACCTCAATTCATTCCTCATCACTCTGCCATATATAGTATATACCATGGATATATAGCGCGGGAATCGACAACCGGCAAAAGGCAATCAGATAACGGCAGACGACTTTTTTATTATTGGATAAAGTGATGAAACGAGCAAAACGTTCACCTGATGGTAAGTACAACGTCTGCCCATAACAAATGCTGTGTCACCCAGGAAATTTCTGTGTGACACCACACTTTACCCATCACCCTGAGACATAAGTTCTTAAGTCTCATATGCCCAGTGATTACGCTAGCTCACAGTGCCCTTCAAACCGAAACACAGTAATGTTTGCATACGACTGGTTCAGGGCAGAATAACTTGGTGGTCCCTACCTAGACTGGATTCCTGCAGTCTAAACGTCGATAAATCGAAATTCCGAATTCCAGACGGCTATAATAAATACCTATTATAGGATTTAGGTACAAACATATACCATGGCTCTTGTTTTAAATTGAGATTTCAAAAAGTTTCTAGAGTAACATAAATTCTAAAGTTAGTCTGACGAATTTACACGGTTCAGCATAGGCGATTTGCCAATTTTAAACTAACTTGATTTTCGATTGTATTTTTAAATTTGCAATTCAATCACTTTGAACACTGATTTTGGATAAATTCTTATTGTCTTTCTGTGAATAATAATGGCGAAGAATTTTTTTATTTAATGACCTATAAGATTGTTATTTTGTTTCGTTATACCTATTCTTTGTTATTTAGCACAAAAACAGTGGTTTTTGAAAGGTACCAAAAAATTTACTAAAAAAAATTATTCGTAAAATCGAAGTAATGGATTTGTAAACTAAATATAAGCCAATTGATTATAAATAAAAGTTATTAAGAAATGGAAGAGTTCTATAGAAATTATAATGAATAACAACTCTAGGAAAAAGTAATAAATAAATTAAATACAGCGATGGCTACTGGCTGATATAACATGGCTTCTACCTTCTCTTCTCGAATCTGCTAAGAGTCAATACACAGATCATAAAACGAGGTTATTAATGTTTATTAATGTATGTGTACGTTGATAAACTGCCTTTCTTTATGTACTTACCGAAGGTTGTACTCAAATGTGACCGCGCCGGGCTCTGCTTCGACCGCACCATCATCACAAATAAAACTGTTCTTACTAATTAACCTGATATCGTGCTGGTGGACCGGGCATAGTCGTAGATATTTTTGGTCGACATTACCATTCCATATAACGAGATCCTCGTGAAAGCCGAAAACAGATATGAAGCAAAATATTTGGACCTGACCCACGTGGTGTTCAGTATATGGAGTGGTATGCGGATCGAAATTAGTTACTGTTTCTGCAAAGGGGTTAATCCTGGTCAGTCTCAGAACAATTGAGGCAACTGGGACACTGTGACGGACCGCTTCATGCTCAATTGTAGAGCGCGGTGCTTCTTGATATCGCGCGCATCGTCTGACGGTTTAACTCCCCTATCCCCTAAGTATCTGCCGTTTGAGCTTGTCAAGTGAGCTCCCATCTGGTTGGGTTCTTCCTTTTCTCCTTTCGCATTATTATGATAGATACATACTATTATTACTATCATATTCTTATATAATTTCAAGAATATAATATTTTTGATACCGTGAACTTTATAGTTAATAGAGTCAGGCGTTACTTTGTGAAAATCACAAAACAGCCTATCACAAGTCCACTGCTGAACATAGGCCTCCCCCATAGATTGCCAAAAAGCTCTCATTACGGAGGGATCTTGCTTGCTTCATAGTTGCTAGCTTGGCAGGCGGGTTGGCAACCGCAATTTATTTATTCAGATTTTCCAGGAAGATGCTGCTGCCCATCTCCTGGTTTTAATTATCCCTCTGTCGACTTCTACGACACCCACGGGATGAGATGGGGAGGCAGATCCTCTTAAGCCGCTCTTAATATAGGGCTTCTAAATATAACTGCTGAGCACAGGCCTCGTCTCATTTCTGTAACGGTTTTGGAGCCGGAAAGAGTCCGATGCATTCCAATGCGGGTTAGGGGACTTAAAATGTTGTCGAAATACTTTTGTTACTCAGACTTGCAGGTTTCCTCACGATGTTCACGTTTCCGTCAACGTGGAGCATTGAGTAATAAAAATATTTCTTACAGATTTTTTTAATAAAACACAAATAAAAGTACAGTTATAAATTATATATACTTACATACATACATAAGATCACGACTGTATCCCATAAGGGGTAGTCAGAGACTGGGCACTCACTGCAAAAACAGATGACTGCCACAACACGTTTCACCAAAACAATGTGAAGAAAGGTGGTGAGCCCATCGCCACCATGCGCTGCTGGGTGCACAGTGCAGTTTAATTCCTTACTTACTTACGTAAATTATATATCCATACTAATATTATCAATGCTAAAGTAACTCTCTCTGTCCCTCTGTCTGTTTGTTACCTTTTCACGGCTCAACCGCTAAACGGATCTTGATAAAATTTGGCACAGAGATAATTTGCATCTTGGAGACGGACATAGGATACTTTTTATTCAACAAAATTGAACAGTTCTCACAGGATATTTAATAAACCTATATCCACGCCGACGCAGTCGCGGGCATCAACTAGTTTCTTTATATATTTGTTCATTAAAAATAAAGGCATTTTCCACTACACAGACTGAACAATTACAACTGCAACTATTGTATCGAATCAAAAGAAGTAACTTGCCTTTGATTAAAAATGTTCCTGGGAATACCGGTTTTCTTAGATATTTTCTTTACTCTTTCTTTCCCTTTAGTTCACATGTGCTTGTGTAAGGTAATCATGAGCGTAAAAACGGACCGACCAAAAGCAAATAACTCTTGATGAAACAAAAAAGGTTAAAATAACATATTATTTGCTCAAGTCACACAAAAAGTAAGCTAATGTATAGTTATTCGGAAATAATAGCATGACGGATTAAAAGGAATTCCTGACAAACTGAGAAAAAAAACTTTTTTAATTTAACAAAGTGACGAAACGAGCAAAACGTTCACCTGATGGTAAGTGCAACGTCTGCCCATAACAAATGCTATGTCAGCAAGAACATTTAAGCCTCATATGCCCAGTTATTACACTAGCTCTCAGTGCCCTTCAAACCGAAACACTATAATGTTTGCACACTACTGCTTCACGGCAGAATAATTGGACCTGGGGTGGTACCACTGGGCATTTGAGACTTAAGAACTGATGTCTCAGGGTGACGGGCGCAGTGTGGTGTCACACAGAAGTGTTCTGGGTGACACAGCATTTGTTGTGGGCGGACGTTGCACTTACCATCAGGTGAACGTTTTGCTCGTTTCGTCACTTTCTACAATAAAAGAAACGTACCTATCTGCAAAAAGTGTTAACTAATCGAAAAGTATTTATCTAATTTATCAAAATAATATATTAAAATCTTACCAAAAACTAACTTATATATTTCACAGACAATTTTTATAAACATTTTATTTTATTGCATAATACATATGAACATACAAATATAATCGAACAGTAACGATACTTAACAAATGGTATTATGTTCAATATGATTCCTTATGATCCGGATGAACTTAAAGGTCAAGAAATTGTTTCCATGACCTTCGGAATCGAAAACTCCGATTGCTGCTTTGCTCTTTATACAATACTAGCTTACGCACGCGACTTCGTCCGCGTGGATATACGTTTTTTAAATATCCCGTGGGAACTATTTGATTTTCCGGAATAAAAGCACCCTATGTCCGTCTCCAGGATGCAGTGAAACTGCACATCACATTTTTTTGTTATGAAAACATGTGACAGCATAACTGTCAAACTGAACATGATTTCTAAAAATACCATTCAAATTTCTGACTTTTCCGGCGGATTTTCCAAAATTTTTCATTCATACAAACCTTGTACTGACAATGACAAACACAACCAAAAAAAATCAGCCAAATCGGTTTAGCCTTTCTCAAGAGATGACCTTCCATACACGCGACAAGGATTTTCCAATAGTTTTCATTCATACAAACCTTGTCCTGACAATAACAAACACAACCAAAAAAATCAGCCAAATCGGTTTAGCCTTTCTCAAGAGATGACCTTCCATACACGCGACAAAGATTTTCCAAAAATTTGCATTCATACAAATCTTGTTCTGACAATAACAAACACAACCAAAAAAAATCAGCCAAATCGGTTTAGCCTTTCTCAAGAGATGACCTTCCATACACGCGACAAGGATTTTCCAATAGTTTTCATTCATACAAACCTTGTCCTGACAATAACAAACACAACCAAAAAAATCAGCCAAATCGGTTTAGCCTTTCTCAAGAGATGACCTTCCATACACGCGACAAGGATTTTCCAATAGTTTTCATTCATACAAACCTTGTCCTGACAATAACAAACACAACCAAAAAAATCAGCCAAATCGGTTTAGCCTTTCTCAAGAGATGACCTTCCATACCCGCGACAAAGATTTTCCAAAAATATGCATTCATACAAATCTTGTTCTGACAATAACAAACACAACCAAAAAAAAATCAGCCAAATCGGTTTAGCCTTTCTCAAGAGATGACCTTCCATACACGCGACAAAGATTTTCCAAAAATTTGCATTCATACAAATCTTGTTCTGACAATAACAAACACAACCAAAAAAAATCAGCCAAATCGGTTTAGCCTTTCTCAAGAGATGACCTTCCATACACGCGACAAGGATTTTCCAATAGTTTTCATTCATACAAACCTTGTCCTGACAATAACAAACACAACCAAATCGGTTTAGCCTTTCTCAAGAGATGACCTGCCATACACGCGGCAACTGATTTTTATTCATATAGAAGAAGAAGATAGAAGTGTCGGACTATTATACAGTACGTTTCATTATATGTTGTTATACTATGTTGTTACGCAATACCAATAGAGTATAAACACAAATAGATATCTGGGCCAGACGTTTTGTTTATATTATAACGCCTGCTACTGCAAGTAAGCAGTGACCAATGGCTTGGTCACCGCAACTAATTACACAACACTGTTTGACTAACTCCATATTGCTTCACATCACTTACCCTTTCACTAATAATTACTCAACATGCAAACAACTGTACAGATGGAGTGTTTATATTCCAAATTAGCTTAACATTCAAACGCATCTTTTGCAGCAAATTTGAACGCATCGTATAATATCCATACTGGACGCTTAAATATCCATCCTATATTATTAATGCGGAAGTAACTCCCTCTGTTCCTCTGTTTCGTTACCTTGTCACGGTTCAACCGCAGAACCGATCTTGACAAAATTTGGCACAGAGATAGCTTGCATCCTGGTGGCGGACATAGGGTACTTTTTTATCCCGAAAAATCAAATATTTCGCACAGGATATTTATAAAAACTCAAACCATGCGGACGTAGTTGCGGGCATCAGCTATTTATAATGATGATGTTCTCCTAGCCGATTTCGAACACGGCGACAACTTCCGAATACTGTCGAGAGCCATCAACTGCACAGGAGATATTATAGTGCCACAAGTGTACGCGCAAACACAGAGGCACTC
Source organism: Luehdorfia chinensis (assembly GCA_019845155.1). Lineage (NCBI taxonomy): Eukaryota > Metazoa > Arthropoda > Insecta > Lepidoptera > Papilionidae > Luehdorfia > Luehdorfia chinensis. The sequence goes on from JAHVAK010000596.1 coordinate 867,026, forward strand.
ACTCGTCCCAACCTACCCGCGCCCGATGTTACGCTGATGCGATAAGATCGGAGGTAGGCTAGGATGCAGTATCAGAAACATGGGGAATATCACAACACAATCAGACCCAAAAACCAGCAATTTATGTTTTAGCACAAATGTTGGCTCTGGCTGGAATCCGAACCCAGGACCCGCTTAGAAGTCAGGTACTCTGACCACTAGGCCACGCGGTCGAATATATACAACATCTAAATCTTACTAGTTGGAGGAGACGTCTTCCCTAGATCAGACCTCCCGATCTGGTCGGGTCGTTTGATCATCCGCCAAAAGTTGTATAGTATTGCGTTCTCCAATTCGCATTTGAAGTGTGACGATTACACCGTACCCTTCATTATTTGGAGATGCCTACGCTCAACATCATTTCCATTTCAGCCTACACCAGTCCACTGCTGAACACAGGCCTACCCCATAGATAGTTTGTAGGTCTCATTTTGGGAGGATTTCGCCGTAGTTCCTCTAAAAAAGGGACTTGAAAATAATTTATGATATAATTGTAAAAACAGAGAAATGTATTATTATTCAATCTGATTATTACTCTTAATGCAGTTTGAATATTGATGTTTACTGCAGTTTGAATAAAATAAAATTTAATATGTATAAAGAAATAGGAGAAGTATGTTTTTAATATAATAAGATACACCTTTTAATCCATTTACAAAGGAAGAAGGAAAGAAAAAATAAATATTTACATAAACATTTTTTTGCTGCTGTAATACAGAGCGAGTACATTTGACAAAAAAAAATTACATTTGCATAATATAGGACTACAGCAATGAAAATACTTCTGACTCAGAATTGTGCTGCAGTGGCATAATTTCAGTGCTGTTATTCTGTCGGTACGCTTAACGAAAAATAAAATATCACGAATCAATGTTAAACCAGTATGTGTAGGCCCCGTTTACCCTGACACAAACGATGGAATCCTTATAGAAAGATTTCAGTGCTTGTATCAAGCTGCCGTTCACCCCATATATAAGCAATGTCGACCTCAATTCATTCCTCATCACTCTGCCATATATAGTATATACCATGGATATATAGCGCGGGAATCGACAACCGGCAAAAGGCAATCAGATAACGGCAGACGACTTTTTTATTATTGGATAAAGTGATGAAACGAGCAAAACGTTCACCTGATGGTAAGTACAACGTCTGCCCATAACAAATGCTGTGTCACCCAGGAAATTTCTGTGTGACACCACACTTTACCCATCACCCTGAGACATAAGTTCTTAAGTCTCATATGCCCAGTGATTACGCTAGCTCACAGTGCCCTTCAAACCGAAACACAGTAATGTTTGCATACGACTGGTTCAGGGCAGAATAACTTGGTGGTCCCTACCTAGACTGGATTCCTGCAGTCTAAACGTCGATAAATCGAAATTCCGAATTCCAGACGGCTATAATAAATACCTATTATAGGATTTAGGTACAAACATATACCATGGCTCTTGTTTTAAATTGAGATTTCAAAAAGTTCTAGAGTAACATAAATTCTAAAGTTAGTCTGACGAATTTACACGGTTCAGCATAGGCGATTTGCCAATTTTAAACTAACTTGATTTTCGATTGTATTTTTAAATTTGCAATTCAATCACTTTGAACACTGATTTTGGATAAATTCTTATTGTCTTTCTGTGAATAATAATGGCGAAGAATTTTTTTTATTTAATGACCTATAAGATTGTTATTTTGTTTCGTTATACCTATTCTTTGTTATTTAGCACAAAAACAGTGGTTTTTGAAAGGTACCAAAAAATTTACTAAAAAAAATTATTCGTAAAATCGAAGTAATGGATTTGTAAACTAAATATAAGCCAATTGATTATAAATAAAAAGTTATTAAGAAATGGAAGAGTTCTATAGAAATTATAATGAATAACAACTCTAGGAAAAAGTAATAAATAAATTAAATACAGCGATGGCTACTGGCTGATATAACATGGCTTCTACCTTCTCTTCTCGAATCTGCTAAGAGTCAATACACAGATCATAAAACGAGGTTATTAATGTTTATTAATGTATGTGTACGTTGATAAACTGCCTTTCTTTATGTACTTACCGAAGGTTGTACTCAAATGTGACCGCGCCGGGCTCTGCTTCGACCGCACCATCATCACAAATAAAACTGTTCTTACTAATTAACCTGATATCGTGCTGGTGGACCGGGCATAGTCGTAGATATTTTTGGTCGACATTACCATTCCATATAACGAGATCCTCGTGAAAGCCGAAACAGATATGAAGCAAAATATTTGGACCTGACCCACGTGGTGTTCAGTATATGGAGTGGTATGCGGATCGAAATTAGTTACTGTTTCTGCAAAGGGGTTAATCCTGGTCAGTCTCAGAACAATTGAGGCAACTGGGACACTGTGACGGACCGCTTCATGCTCAATTGTAGAGCGCGGTGCTTCTTGATATCGCGCGCATCGTCTGACGGTTTAACTCCCCTATCCCCTAAGTATCTGCCGTTTGAGCTTGTCAAGTGAGCTCCCATCTGGTTGGGTTCTTCCTTTTCTCCTTTCGCATTATTATGATAGATACATACTATTATTACTATCATATTCTTATATAATTTCAAGAATATAATATTTTTGATACCGTGAACTTTATAGTTAATAGAGTCAGGCGTTACTTTGTGAAAATCACAAAACAGCCTATCACAAGTCCACTGCTGAACATAGGCCTCCCCCATAGATTGCCAAAAAGCTCTCATTACGGAGGGATCTTGCTTGCTTCATAGTTGCTAGCTTGGCAGGCGGGTTGGCAACCGCAATTTATTTATTCAGATTTTCCAGGAAGATGCTGCTGCCCATCTCCTGGTTTTAATTATCCCTCTGTCGACTTCTACGACACCCACGGGATGAGATGGGGAGGCAGATCCTCTTAAGCCGCTCTTAATATAGGGCTTCTAAATATAACTGCTGAGCACAGGCCTCGTCTCATTTCTGTAACGGTTTTGGAGCCGGAAAGAGTCCGATGCATTCCAATGCGGGTTAGGGGACTTAAAATGTTGTCGAAATACTTTTGTTACTCAGACTTGCAGGTTTCCTCACGATGTTCACGTTTCCGTCAACGTGGAGCATTGAGTAATAAAAATATTTCTTACAGATTTTTTAATAAAACACAAATAAAAGTACAGTTATAAATTATATATACTTACATACATACATAAGATCACGACTGTATCCCATAAGGGGTAGTCAGAGACTGGGCACTCACTGCAAAAACAGATGACTGCCACAACACGTTTCACCAAAACAATGTGAAGAAAGGTGGTGAGCCCATCGCCACCATGCGCTGCTGGGTGCACAGTGCAGTTTAATTCCTTACTTACTTACGTAAATTATATATCCATACTAATATTATCAATGCTAAAGTAACTCTCTCTGTCCCTCTGTCTGTTTGTTACCTTTTCACGGCTCAACCGCTAAACGGATCTTGATAAAATTTGGCACAGAGATAATTTGCATCTTGGAGACGGACATAGGATACTTTTTATTCAACAAAATTGAACAGTTCTCACAGGATATTTAATAAACCTATATCCACGCCGACGCAGTCGCGGGCATCAACTAGTTTCTTTATATATTTGTTCATTAAAAATAAAGGCATTTTCCACTACACAGACTGAACAATTACAACTGCAACTATTGTATCGAATCAAAAGAAGTAACTTGCCTTTGATTAAAAATGTTCCTGGGAATACCGGTTTTCTTAGATATTTTCTTTACTCTTTCTTTCCCTTTAGTTCACATGTGCTTGTGTAAGGTAATCATGAGCGTAAAAACGGACCGACCAAAAGCAAATAACTCTTGATGAAACAAAAAAGGTTAAAATAACATATTATTTGCTCAAGTCACACAAAAAGTAAGCTAATGTATAGTTATTCGGAAATAATAGCATGACGGATTAAAAGGAATTCCTGACAAACTGAGAAAAAAAACTTTTTTAATTTAACAAAGTGACGAAACGAGCAAAACGTTCACCTGATGGTAAGTGCAACGTCTGCCCATAACAAATGCTATGTCAGCAAGAACATTTAAGCCTCATATGCCCAGTTATTACACTAGCTCTCAGTGCCCTTCAAACCGAAACACTATAATGTTTGCACACTACTGCTTCACGGCAGAATAATTGGACCTGGGGTGGTACCACTGGGCATTTGAGACTTAAGAACTGATGTCTCAGGGTGACGGGCGCAGTGTGGTGTCACACAGAAGTGTTCTGGGTGACACAGCATTTGTTGTGGGCGGACGTTGCACTTACCATCAGGTGAACGTTTTGCTCGTTTCGTCACTTTCTACAATAAAAGAAACGTACCTATCTGCAAAAACTGTTAACTAATCGAAAAGTATTTATCTAATTTATCAAAATAATATATTAAAATCTTACCAAAAACTAACTTATATATTTCACAGACAATTTTTATAAACATTTTATTTTATTGCATAATACATATGAACATACAAATATAATCGAACAGTAACGATACTTAACAAATGGTATTATGTTCAATATGATTCCTTATGATCCGGATGAACTTAAAGGTCAAGAAATTGTTTCCATGACCTTCGGAATCGAAAACTCCGATTGCTGCTTTGCTCTTTATACAATACTAGCTTACGCACGCGACTTCGTCCGCGTGGATATACGTTTTTTAAATATCCCGTGGGAACTATTTGATTTTCCGGAATAAAAGCACCCTATGTCCGTCTCCAGGATGCAGTGAAACTGCACATCACATTTTTTTTGTTATGAAAACATGTGACAGCATAACTGTCAAACTGAACATGATTTCTAAAAATACCATTCAAATTTCTGACTTTTCCGGCGGATTTTCCAAAATTTTTCATTCATACAAACCTTGTACTGACAATGACAAACACAACCAAAAAAAATCAGCCAAATCGGTTTAGCCTTTCTCAAGAGATGACCTTCCATACACGCGACAAGGATTTTCCAATAGTTTTCATTCATACAAACCTTGTCCTGACAATAACAAACACAACCAAAAAAATCAGCCAAATCGGTTTAGCCTTTCTCAAGAGATGACCTTCCATACCCGCGACAAAGATTTTCCAAAAATTTGCATTCATACAAATCTTGTTCTGACAATAACAAACACAACCAAAAAAAAATCAGCCAAATCGGTTTAGCCTTTCTCAAGAGATGACCTTCCATACACGCGACAAAGATTTTCCAAAAATTTGCATTCATACAAATCTTGTTCTGACAATAACAAACACAACCAAAAAAAATCAGCCAAATCGGTTTAGCCTTTCTCAAGAGATGACCTTCCATACACGCGACAAGGATTTTCCAATAGTTTTCATTCATACAAACCTTGTCCTGACAATAACAAACACAACCAAAAAAATCAGCCAAATCGGTTTAGCCTTTCTCAAGAGATGACCTTCCATACACGCGACAAGGATTTTCCAATAGTTTTCATTCATACAAACCTTGTCCTGACAATAACAAACACAACCAAAAAAATCAGCCAAATCGGTTTAGCCTTTCTCAAGAGATGACCTTCCATACCCGCGACAAAGATTTTCCAAAAATATGCATTCATACAAATCTTGTTCTGACAATAACAAACACAACCAAAAAAAAATCAGCCAAATCGGTTTAGCCTTTCTCAAGAGATGACCTTCCATACACGCGACAAAGATTTTCCAAAAATTTGCATTCATACAAATCTTGTTCTGACAATAACAAACACAACCAAAAAAAATCAGCCAAATCGGTTTAGCCTTTCTCAAGAGATGACCTTCCATACACGCGACAAGGATTTTCCAATAGTTTTCATTCATACAAACCTTGTCCTGACAATAACAAACACAACCAAATCGGTTTAGCCTTCTCAAGAGATGACCTGCCATACACGCGGCAACTGATTTTTATTCATATAGAAGAAGAAGATAGAAGTGTCGGACTATTATACAGTACGTTTCATTATATGTTGTTATACTATGTTGTTACGCAATACCAATAGAGTATAAACACAAATAGATATCTGGGCCAGACGTTTTGTTTATATTATAACGCCTGCTACTGCAAGTAAGCAGTGACCAATGGCTTGGTCACCGCAACTAATTACACAACACTGTTTGACTAACTCCATATTGCTTCACATCACTTACCCTTTCACTAATAATTACTCAACATGCAAACAACTGTACAGATGGAGTGTTTATATTCCAAATTAGCTTAACATTCAAACGCATCTTTTGCAGCAAATTTGAACGCATCGTATAATATCCATACTGGACGCTTAAATATCCATCCTATATTATTAATGCGGAAGTAACTCCCTCTGTTCCTCTGTTTCGTTACCTTGTCACGGTTCAACCGCAGAACCGATCTTGACAAAATTTGGCACAGAGATAGCTTGCATCCTGGTGGCGGACATAGGGTACTTTTTTATCCCGAAAAATCAAATATTTCGCACAGGATATTTATAAAAACTCAAACCATGCGGACGTAGTTGCGGGCATCAGCTATTTATAATGATGATGTTCTCCTAGCCGATTTCGAACACGGCGACAACTTCCGAATACTGTCGAGAGCCATCAACTGCACAGGAGATATTATAGTGCCACAAGTGTACGCGCAAACACAGAGGCACTCACTCGTCCCAACCTACCCGCGCCCGATGTTACGCTGATGCGATAAGATCGGAGGTAGGCTAGGATGCAGTATCAGAAACATGGGGAATATCACAACACAATCAGACCCAAAAACCAGCAATTTATGTTTTAGCACAAATGTTGGCTCTGGCTGGAATCCGAACCCAGGACCCGCTTAGAAGTCAGGTACTCTGACCACTAGGCCACGCGGTCGAATATATACAACATCTAAATCTTACTAGTTGGAGGAGACGTCTTCCCTAGATCAGACCTCCCGATCTGGTCGGGTCGTTTGATCATCCGCCAAAAGTTGTATAGTATTGCGTTCTCCAATTCGCATTTGAAGTGTGACGATTACACCGTACCCTTCATTATTTGGAGATGCCTACGCTCAACATCATTTCCATTTCAGCCTACACCAGTCCACTGCTGAACACAGGCCTACCCCATAGATAGTTTGTAGGTCTCATTTTGGGAGGATTTCGCCGTAGTTCCTCTAAAAAAGGGACTTGAAAATAATTTATGATATAATTGTAAAAACAGAGAAATGTATTATTATTCAATCTGATTATTACTCTTAATGCAGTTTGAATATTGATGTTTACTGCAGTTTGAATAAAATAAAATTTAATATGTATAAAGAAATAGGAGAAGTATGTTTTTAATATAATAAGATACACCTTTTAATCCATTTACAAAGGAAGAAGGAAAGAAAAAATAAATATTTACATAAACATTTTTTTGCTGCTGTAATACAGAGCGAGTACATTTGACAAAAAAAAATTACATTTGCATAATATAGGACTACAGCAATGAAAATACTTCTGACTCAGAATTGTGCTGCAGTGGCATAATTTCAGTGCTGTTATTCTGTCGGTACGCTTAACGAAAAATAAAATATCACGAATCAATGTTAAACCAGTATGTGTAGGCCCCGTTTACCCTGACACAAACGATGGAATCCTTATAGAAAGATTTCAGTGCTTGTATCAAGCTGCCGTTCACCCCATATATAAGCAATGTCGACCTCAATTCATTCCTCATCACTCTGCCATATATAGTATATACCATGGATATATAGCGCGGGAATCGACAACCGGCAAAAGGCAATCAGATAACGGCAGACGACTTTTTTATTATTGGATAAAGTGATGAAACGAGCAAAACGTTCACCTGATGGTAAGTACAACGTCTGCCCATAACAAATGCTGTGTCACCCAGGAAATTTCTGTGTGACACCACACTTTACCCATCACCCTGAGACATAAGTTCTTAAGTCTCATATGCCCAGTGATTACGCTAGCTCACAGTGCCCTTCAAACCGAAACACAGTAATGTTTGCATACGACTGGTTCAGGGCAGAATAACTTGGTGGTCCCTACCTAGACTGGATTCCTGCAGTCTAAACGTCGATAAATCGAAATTCCGAATTCCAGACGGCTATAATAAATACCTATTATAGGATTTAGGTACAAACATATACCATGGCTCTTGTTTTAAATTGAGATTTCAAAAAGTTCTAGAGTAACATAAATTCTAAAGTTAGTCTGACGAATTTACACGGTTCAGCATAGGCGATTTGCCAATTTTAAACTAACTTGATTTTCGATTGTATTTTTAAATTTGCAATTCAATCACTTTGAACACTGATTTTGGATAAATTCTTATTGTCTTTCTGTGAATAATAATGGCGAAGAATTTTTTTTATTTAATGACCTATAAGATTGTTATTTTGTTTCGTTATACCTATTCTTTGTTATTTAGCACAAAAACAGTGGTTTTTGAAAGGTACCAAAAAAATTTACTAAAAAAAATTATTCGTAAAATCGAAGTAATGGATTTGTAAACTAAATATAAGCCAATTGATTATAAATAAAAAGTTATTAAGAAATGGAAGAGTTCTATAGAAATTATAATGAATAACAACTCTAGGAAAAAGTAATAAATAAATTAAATACAGCGATGGCTACTGGCTGATATAACATGGCTTCTACCTTCTCTTCTCGAATCTGCTAAGAGTCAATACACAGATCATAAAACGAGGTTATTAATGTTTATTAATGTATGTGTACGTTGATAAACTGCCTTTCTTTATGTACTTACCGAAGGTTGTACTCAAATGTGACCGCGCCGGGCTCTGCTTCGACCGCACCATCATCACAAATAAAACTGTTCTTACTAATTAACCTGATATCGTGCTGGTGGACCGGGCATAGTCGTAGATATTTTTGGTCGACATTACCATTCCATATAACGAGATCCTCGTGAAAGCCGAAACAGATATGAAGCAAAATATTTGGACCTGACCCACGTGGTGTTCAGTATATGGAGTGGTATGCGGATCGAAATTAGTTACTGTTTCTGCAAAGGGGTTAATCCTGGTCAGTCTCAGAACAATTGAGGCAACTGGGACACTGTGACGGACCGCTTCATGCTCAATTGTAGAGCGCGGTGCTTCTTGATATCGCGCGCATCGTCTGACGGTTTAACTCCCCTATCCCTAAGTATCTGCCGTTTGAGCTTGTCAAGTGAGCTCCCATCTGGTTGGGTTCTTCCTTTTCTCCTTTCGCATTATTATGATAGATACATACTATTATTACTATCATATTCTTATATAATTTCAAGAATATAATATTTTTGATACCGTGAACTTTATAGTTAATAGAGTCAGGCGTTACTTTGTGAAAATCACAAAACAGCCTATCACAAGTCCACTGCTGAACATAGGCCTCCCCCATAGATTGCCAAAAAGCTCTCATTACGGAGGGATCTTGCTTGCTTCATAGTTGCTAGCTTGGCAGGCGGGTTGGCAACCGCAATTTATTTATTCAGATTTTCCAGGAAGATGCTGCTGCCCATCTCCTGGTTTTAATTATCCCTCTGTCGACTTCTACGACACCCACGGGATGAGATGGGGAGGCAGATCCTCTTAAGCCGCTCTTAATATAGGGCTTCTAAATATAACTGCTGAGCACAGGCCTCGTCTCATTTCTGTAACGGTTTTGGAGCCGGAAAGAGTCCGATGCATTCCAATGCGGGTTAGGGGACTTAAAATGTTGTCGAAATACTTTTGTTACTCAGACTTGCAGGTTTCCTCACGATGTTCACGTTTCCGTCAACGTGGAGCATTGAGTAATAAAAATATTTCTTACAGATTTTTTTAATAAAACACAAATAAAAGTACAGTTATAAATTATATATACTTACATACATACATAAGATCACGACTGTATCCCATAAGGGGTAGTCAGAGACTGGGCACTCACTGCAAAAACAGATGACTGCCACAACACGTTTCACCAAAACAATGTGAAGAAAGGTGGTGAGCCCATCGCCACCATGCGCTGCTGGGTGCACAGTGCAGTTTAATTCCTTACTTACTTACGTAAATTATATATCCATACTAATATTATCAATGCTAAAGTAACTCTCTCTGTCCCTCTGTCTGTTTGTTACCTTTTCACGGCTCAACCGCTAAACGGATCTTGATAAAATTTGGCACAGAGATAATTTGCATCTTGGAGACGGACATAGGATACTTTTTATTCAACAAAATTGAACAGTTCTCACAGGATATTTAATAAACCTATATCCACGCCGACGCAGTCGCGGGCATCAACTAGTTTCTTTATATATTTGTTCATTAAAAATAAAGGCATTTTCCACTACACAGACTGAACAATTACAACTGCAACTATTGTATCGAATCAAAAGAAGTAACTTGCCTTTGATTAAAAATGTTCCTGGGAATACCGGTTTTCTTAGATATTTTCTTTACTCTTTCTTTCCCTTTAGTTCACATGTGCTTGTGTAAGGTAATCATGAGCGTAAAAACGGACCGACCAAAAGCAAATAACTCTTGATGAAACAAAAAAGGTTAAAATAACATATTATTTGCTCAAGTCACACAAAAAGTAAGCTAATGTATAGTTATTCGGAAATAATAGCATGACGGATTAAAAGGAATTCCTGACAAACTGAGAAAAAAAACTTTTTTAATTTAACAAAGTGACGAAACGAGCAAAACGTTCACCTGATGGTAAGTGCAACGTCTGCCCATAACAAATGCTATGTCAGCAAGAACATTTAAGCCTCATATGCCCAGTTATTACACTAGCTCTCAGTGCCCTTCAAACCGAAACACTATAATGTTTGCACACTACTGCTTCACGGCAGAATAATTGGACCTGGGGTGGTACCACTGGGCATTTGAGACTTAAGAACTGATGTCTCAGGGTGACGGGCGCAGTGTGGTGTCACACAGAAGTGTTCTGGGTGACACAGCATTTGTTGTGGGCGGACGTTGCACTTACCATCAGGTGAACGTTTTGCTCGTTTCGTCACTTTCTACAATAAAAGAAACGTACCTATCTGCAAAAAGTGTTAACTAATCGAAAAGTATTTATCTAATTTATCAAAATAATATATTAAAATCTTACCAAAAACTAACTTATATATTTCACAGACAATTTTTATAAACATTTTATTTTATTGCATAATACATATGAACATACAAATATAATCGAACAGTAACGATACTTAACAAATGGTATTATGTTCAATATGATTCCTTATGATCCGGATGAACTTAAAGGTCAAGAAATTGTTTCCATGACCTTCGGAATCGAAAACTCCGATTGCTGCTTTGCTCTTTATACAATACTAGCTTACGCACGCGACTTCGTCCGCGTGGATATACGTTTTTTAAATATCCCGTGGGAACTATTTGATTTTCCGGAATAAAAGCACCCTATGTCCGTCTCCAGGATGCAGTGAAACTGCACATCACATTTTTTTTGTTATGAAAACATGTGACAGCATAACTGTCAAACTGAACATGATTTCTAAAAATACCATTCAAATTTCTGACTTTTCCGGCGGATTTTCCAAAATTTTTCATTCATACAAACCTTGTACTGACAATGACAAACACAACCAAAAAAAATCAGCCAAATCGGTTTAGCCTTTCTCAAGAGATGACCTTCCATACACGCGACAAGGATTTTCCAATAGTTTTCATTCATACAAACCTTGTCCTGACAATAACAAACACAACCAAAAAAATCAGCCAAATCGGTTTAGCCTTTCTCAAGAGATGACCTTCCATACACGCGACAAAGATTTTCCAAAAATTTGCATTCATACAAATCTTGTTCTGACAATAACAAACACAACCAAAAAAAATCAGCCAAATCGGTTTAGCCTTTCTCAAGAGATGACCTTCCATACACGCGACAAGGATTTTCCAATAGTTTTCATTCATACAAACCTTGTCCTGACAATAACAAACACAACCAAAAAAATCAGCCAAATCGGTTTAGCCTTTCTCAAGAGATGACCTTCCATACACGCGACAAGGATTTTCCAATAGTTTTCATTCATACAAACCTTGTCCTGACAATAACAAACACAACCAAAAAAATCAGCCAAATCGGTTTAGCCTTTCTCAAGAGATGACCTTCCATACCCGCGACAAAGATTTTCCAAAAATATGCATTCATACAAATCTTGTTCTGACAATAACAAACACAACCAAAAAAAAATCAGCCAAATCGGTTTAGCCTTTCTCAAGAGATGACCTTCCATACACGCGACAAAGATTTTCCAAAAATTTGCATTCATACAAATCTTGTTCTGACAATAACAAACACAACCAAAAAAAATCAGCCAAATCGGTTTAGCCTTTCTCAAGAGATGACCTTCCATACACGCGACAAGGATTTTCCAATAGTTTTCATTCATACAAACCTTGTCCTGACAATAACAAACACAACCAAATCGGTTTAGCCTTTCTCAAGAGATGACCTGCCATACACGCGGCAACTGATTTTTATTCATATAGAAGAAGAAGATAGAAGTGTCGGACTATTATACAGTACGTTTTCATTATATGTTGTTATACTATGTTGTTACGCAATACCAATAGAGTATAAACACAAATAGATATCTGGGCCAGACGTTTTGTTTATATTATAACGCCTGCTACTGCAAGTAAGCAGTGACCAATGGCTTGGTCACCGCAACTAATTACACAACACTGTTTGACTAACTCCATATTGCTTCACATCACTTACCCTTTCACTAATAATTACTCAACATGCAAACAACTGTACAGATGGAGTGTTTATATTCCAAATTAGCTTAACATTCAAACGCATCTTTTGCAGCAAATTTGAACGCATCGTATAATATCCATACTGGACGCTTAAATATCCATCCTATATTATTAATGCGGAAGTAACTCCCTCTGTTCCTCTGTTTCGTTACCTTGTCACGGTTCAACCGCAGAACCGATCTTGACAAAATTTGGCACAGAGATAGCTTGCATCCTGGTGGCGGACATAGGGTACTTTTTTATCCCGAAAAATCAAATATTTCGCACAGGATATTTATAAAAACTCAAACCATGCGGACGTAGTTGCGGGCATCAGCTATTTATAATGATGATGTTCTCCTAGCCGATTTCGAACACGGCGACAACTTCCGAATACTGTCGAGAGCCATCAACTGCACAGGAGATATTATAGTGCCACAAGTGTACGCGCAAACACAGAGGCACTCACTCGTCCCAACCTACCCGCGCCCGATGTTACGCTGATGCGATAAGATCGGAGGTAGGCTAGGATGCAGTATCAGAAACATGGGGAATATCACAACACAATCAGACCCAAAAACCAGCAATTTATGTTTTAGCACAAATGTTGGCTCTGGCTGGAATCCGAACCCAGGACCCGCTTAGAAGTCAGGTACTCTGACCACTAGGCCACGCGGTCGAATATATACAACATCTAAATCTTACTAGTTGGAGGAGACGTCTTCCCTAGATCAGACCTCCCGATCTGGTCGGGTCGTTTGATCATCCGCCAAAGTTGTATAGTATTGCGTTCTCCAATTCGCATTTGAAGTGTGACGATTACACCGTACCCTTCATTATTTGGAGATGCCTACGCTCAACATCATTTCCATTTCAGCCTACACCAGTCCACTGCTGAACACAGGCCTACCCCATAGATAGTTTGTAGGTCTCATTTTGGGAGGATTTCGCCGTAGTTCCTCTAAAAAAGGGACTTGAAAATAATTTATGATATAATTGTAAAAACAGAGAAATGTATTATTATTCAATCTGATTATTACTCTTAATGCAGTTTGAATATTGATGTTTACTGCAGTTTGAATAAAATAAAATTTAATATGTATAAAGAAATAGGAGAAGTATGTTTTTAATATAATAAGATACACCTTTTAATCCATTTACAAAGGAAGAAGGAAAGAAAAAATAAATATTTACATAAACATTTTTTTGCTGCTGTAATACAGAGCGAGTACATTTGACAAAAAAAAATTACATTTGCATAATATAGGACTACAGCAATGAAAATACTTCTGACTCAGAATTGTGCTGCAGTGGCATAATTTCAGTGCTGTTATTCTGTCGGTACGCTTAACGAAAAATAAAATATCACGAATCAATGTTAAACCAGTATGTGTAGGCCCCCGTTTACCCTGACACAAACGATGGAATCCTTATAGAAAGATTTCAGTGCTTGTATCAAGCTGCCGTTCACCCCATATATAAGCAATGTCGACCTCAATTCATTCCTCATCACTCTGCCATATATAGTATATACCATGGATATATAGCGCGGGAATCGACAACCGGCAAAAGGCAATCAGATAACGGCAGACGACTTTTTTATTATTGGATAAAGTGATGAAACGAGCAAAACGTTCACCTGATGGTAAGTACAACGTCTGCCCATAACAAATGCTGTGTCACCCAGGAAATTTCTGTGTGACACCACACTTTACCCATCACCCTGAGACATAAGTTCTTAAGTCTCATATGCCCAGTGATTACGCTAGCTCACAGTGCCCTTCAAACCGAAACACAGTAATGTTTGCATACGACTGGTTCAGGGCAGAATAACTTGGTGGTCCCTACCTAGACTGGATTCCTGCAGTCTAAACGTCGATAAATCGAAATTCCGAATTCCAGACGGCTATAATAAATACCTATTATAGGATTTAGGTACAAACATATACCATGGCTCTTGTTTTAAATTGAGATTTCAAAAAGTTCTAGAGTAACATAAATTCTAAAGTTAGTCTGACGAATTTACACGGTTCAGCATAGGCGATTTGCCAATTTTAAACTAACTTGATTTTCGATTGTATTTTTAAATTTGCAATTCAATCACTTTGAACACTGATTTTGGATAAATTCTTATTGTCTTTCTGTGAATAATAATGGCGAAGAATTTTTTTTATTTAATGACCTATAAGATTGTTATTTTGTTTCGTTATACCTATTCTTTGTTATTTAGCACAAAAACAGTGGTTTTTGAAAGGTACCAAAAAATTTACTAAAAAAAATTATTCGTAAAAATCGAAGTAATGGATTTGTAAACTAAATATAAGCCAATTGATTATAAATAAAAAGTTATTAAGAAATGGAAGAGTTCTATAGAAATTATAATGAATAACAACTCTAGGAAAAAGTAATAAATAAATTAAATACAGCGATGGCTACTGGCTGATATAACATGGCTTCTACCTTCTCTTCTCGAATCTGCTAAGAGTCAATACACAGATCATAAAACGAGGTTATTAATGTTTATTAATGTATGTGTACGTTGATAAACTGCCTTTCTTTATGTACTTACCGAAGGTTGTACTCAAATGTGACCGCGCCGGGCTCTGCTTCGACCGCACCATCATCACAAATAAAACTGTTCTTACTAATTAACCTGATATCGTGCTGGTGGACCGGGCATAGTCGTAGATATTTTTGGTCGACATTACCATTCCATATAACGAGATCCTCGTGAAAGCCGAAACAGATATGAAGCAAAATATTTGGACCTGACCCACGTGGTGTTCAGTATATGGAGTGGTATGCGGATCGAAATTAGTTACTGTTTCTGCAAAGGGGTTAATCCTGGTCAGTCTCAGAACAATTGAGGCAACTGGGACACTGTGACGGACCGCTTCATGCTCAATTGTAGAGCGCGGTGCTTCTTGATATCGCGCGCATCGTCTGACGGTTTTAACTCCCCTATCCCCTAAGTATCTGCCGTTTGAGCTTGTCAAGTGAGCTCCCATCTGGTTGGGTTCTTCCTTTTCTCCTTTCGCATTATTATGATAGATACATACTATTATTACTATCATATTCTTATATAATTTCAAGAATATAATATTTTTGATACCGTGAACTTTATAGTTAATAGAGTCAGGCGTTACTTTGTGAAAATCACAAAAACAGCCTATCACAAGTCCACTGCTGAACATAGGCCTCCCCCATAGATTGCCAAAAAGCTCTCATTACGGAGGGATCTTGCTTGCTTCATAGTTGCTAGCTTGGCAGGCGGGTTGGCAACCGCAATTTATTTATTCAGATTTTCCAGGAAGATGCTGCTGCCCATCTCCTGGTTTTAATTATCCCTCTGTCGACTTCTACGACACCCACGGGATGAGATGGGGAGGCAGATCCTCTTAAGCCGCTCTTAATATAGGGCTTCTAAATATAACTGCTGAGCACAGGCCTCGTCTCATTTCTGTAACGGTTTTGGAGCCGGAAAGAGTCCGATGCATTCCAATGCGGGTTAGGGGACTTAAAATGTTGTCGAAATACTTTTGTTACTCAGACTTGCAGGTTTCCTCACGATGTTCACGTTTCCGTCAACGTGGAGCATTGAGTAATAAAAATATTTCTTACAGATTTTTTTAATAAAACACAAATAAAAGTACAGTTTATAAATTATATATACTTACATACATACATAAGATCACGACTGTATCCCATAAGGGGTAGTCAGAGACTGGGCACTCACTGCAAAAACAGATGACTGCCACAACACGTTTCACCAAAACAATGTGAAGAAAGGTGGTGAGCCCATCGCCACCATGCGCTGCTGGGTGCACAGTGCAGTTTAATTCCTTACTTACTTACGTAAATTATATATCCATACTAATATTATCAATGCTAAAGTAACTCTCTCTGTCCCTCTGTCTGTTTGTTACCTTTTCACGGCTCAACCGCTAAACGGATCTTGATAAAATTTGGCACAGAGATAATTGCATCTTGGAGACGGACATAGGATACTTTTTATTCAACAAAATTGAACAGTTCTCACAGGATATTTAATAAACCTATATCCACGCCGACGCAGTCGCGGGCATCAACTAGTTTCTTTATATATTTGTTCATTAAAAATAAAGGCATTTTCCACTACACAGACTGAACAATTACAACTGCAACTATTGTATCGAATCAAAAGAAGTAACTTGCCTTTGATTAAAAATGTTCCTGGGAATACCGGTTTTTCTTAGATATTTTCTTTACTCTTTCTTTCCCTTTAGTTCACATGTGCTTGTGTAAGGTTAATCATGAGCGTAAAAACGGACCGACCAAAAGCAAATAACTCTTGATGAAACAAAAAAGGTTAAAATAACATATTATTTGCTCAAGTCACACAAAAAGTAAGCTAATGTATAGTTATTCGGAAATAATAGCATGACGGATTAAAAGGAATTCCTGACAAACTGAGAAAAAAAACTTTTTTAATTTAACAAAGTGACGAAACGAGCAAAACGTTCACCTGATGGTAAGTGCAACGTCTGCCCATAACAAATGCTATGTCAGCAAGAACATTTAAGCCTCATATGCCCAGTTATTACACTAGCTCTCAGTGCCCTTCAAACCGAAACACTATAATGTTTGCACACTACTGCTTCACGCAGAATAATTGGACCTGGGGTGGTACCACTGGGCATTTGAGACTTAAGAAACTGATGTCTCAGGGTGACGGGCGCAGTGTGGTGTCACACAGAAGTGTTCTTGGGTGACACAGCATTTGTTGTGGGCGGACGTTGCACTTACCATCAGGTGAACGTTTTGCTCGTTTCGTCACTTTCTACAATAAAAGAAACGTACCTATCTGCAAAAAGTGTTAACTAATCGAAAAGTATTTATCTAATTTATCAAAATAATATATTAAAATCTTACCAAAAACTAACTTATATATTTCACAGACAATTTTTATAAACATTTTATTTTATTGCATAATACATATGAACATACAAATATAATCGAACAGTAACGATACTTAACAAATGGTATTATGTTCAATATGATTCCTTATGATCCGGATGAACTTAAAGGTCAAGAAATTGTTTCCATGACCTTCGGAATCGAAAACTCCGATTGCTGCTTTGCTCTTTATACAATACTAGCTTACGCACGCGACTTCGTCCGCGTGGATATACGTTTTTTAAATATCCCGTGGGAACTATTTGATTTTCCGGAATAAAAGCACCCTATGTCCGTCTCCAGGATGCAGTGAAACTGCACATCACATTTTTTTTGTTATGAAAACATGTGACAGCATAACTGTCAAACTGAACATGATTTCTAAAAATACCATTCAAATTTCTGACTTTTCCGGCGGATTTTCCAAAATTTTTCATTCATACAAACCTTGTACTGACAATGACAAACACAACCAAAAAAAATCAGCCAAATCGGTTTAGCCTTTCTCAAGAGATGACCTTCCATACACGCGACAAGGATTTTCCAATAGTTTTCATTCATACAAACCTTGTCCTGACAATAACAAACACAACCAAAAAAAATCAGCCAAATCGGTTTAGCCTTTCTCAAGAGATGACCTTCCATACACGCGACAAAGATTTTCCAAAAATTTGCATTCATACAAATCTTGTTCTGACAATAACAAACACAACCAAAAAAAATCAGCCAAATCGGTTTAGCCTTTCTCAAGAGATGACCTTCCATACACGCGACAAGGATTTTCCAATAGTTTTCATTCATACAAACCTTGTCCTGACAATAACAAACACAACCAAAAAAAATCAGCCAAATCGGTTTTAGCCTTTCTCAAGAGATGACCTTCCATACACGCGACAAGGATTTTCCAATAGTTTTCATTCATACAAACCTTGTCCTGACAATAACAAACACAACCAAAAAAATCAGCCAAATCGGTTTAGCCTTTCTCAAGAGATGACCTTCCATACCCGCGACAAAGATTTTCCAAAAATATGCATTCATACAAATCTTGTTCTGACAATAACAAACACAACCAAAAAAAAATCAGCCAAATCGGTTTAGCCTTTCTCAAGAGATGACCTTCCATACACGCGACAAAGATTTTCCAAAAATTTGCATTCATACAAATCTTGTTCTGACAATAACAAACACAACCAAAAAAATCAGCCAAATCGGTTTAGCCTTTCTCAAGAGATGACCTTCCATACACGCGACAAGGATTTTCCAATAGTTTTCATTCATACAAACCTTGTCCTGACAATAACAAACACAACCAAATCGGTTTAGCCTTTCTCAAGAGATGACCTGCCATACACGCGGCAACTGATTTTTTATTCATATAGAAGAAGAAGATAGAAGTGTCGGACTATTATACAGTACGTTTCATTATATGTTGTTATACTATGTTGTTACGCAATACCAATAGAGTATAAACACAAATAGATATCTGGGCCAGACGTTTTGTTTATATTATAACGCCTGCTACTGCAAGTAAGCAGTGACCAATGGCTTGGTCACCGCAACTAATTACACAACACTGTTTGACTAACTCCATATTGCTTCACATCACTTACCCTTTCACTAATAATTACTCAACATGCAAACAACTGTACAGATGGAGTGTTTATATTCCAAATTAGCTTAACATTCAAACGCATCTTTTGCAGCAAATTTGAACGCATCGTATAATATCCATACTGGACGCTTAAATATCCATCCTATATTATTAATGCGGAAGTAACTCCCTCTGTTCCTCTGTTTCGTTACCTTGTCACGGTTCAACCGCAGGAACCGATCTTGACAAAATTTGGCACAGAGATAGCTTGCATCCTGGTGGCGGGACATAGGGTACTTTTTTATCCCGAAAAATCAAATATTTCGCACAGGATATTTATAAAAACTCAAACCATGCGGACGTAGTTGCGGGCATCAGCTATTTATAATGATGATGTTCTCCTAGCCGATTTCGAACACGGCGACAACTTCCGAATACTGTCGAGAGCCCATCAACTGCACAGGAGATATTATAGTGCCACAAGTGTACGCGCAAACACAGAGGCACTCACTCGTCCCAACCTACCCGCGCCCGATGTTACGCTGATGCGATAAGATCGGAGGTAGGCTAGGATGCAGTATCAGAAACATGGGGAATATCACAACACAATCAGACCCAAAAACCAGCAATTTATGTTTTTAGCACAAATGTTGGCTCTGGCTGGAATCCGAACCCAGGACCCGCTTAGAAGTCAGGTACTCTGACCACTAGGCCACGCGGTCGAATATATACAACATCTAAATCTTACTAGTTGGAGGAGACGTCTTCCCTAGATCAGACCTCCCGATCTGGTCGGGTCGTTTGATCATCCGCCAAAAGTTGTATAGTATTGCGTTCTCCAATTCGCATTTGAAGTGTGACGATTACACCGTACCCTTCATTATTTGGAGATGCCTACGCTCAACATCATTTCCATTTCAGCCTACACCAGTCCACTGCTGAACACAGGCCCTACCCCATAGATAGTTTGTAGGTCTCATTTTGGGAGGATTTCGCGTAGGTTCCTCTAAAAAAGGGACTTGAAAATAATTTATGATATAATTGTAAAAACAGAGAAATGTATTATTATTCAATCTGATTATTACTCTTAATGCAGTTGAATATTGATGTTTACTGCAGTTTGAATAAAATAAAATTTAATATGTATAAAGAAATAGGAGAAGTATGTTTTTTAATATAATAAGATACACCTTTTAATCCATTTACAAAGGAAGAAGGAAAGAAAAAATAAATATTTACATAAACATTTTTTGCTGCTGTAATACAGAGCGAGTACATTTGACAAAAAAAATTACATTTGCATAATATAGGACTACAGCAATGAAAATACTTCTGACTCAGAATTGTGCTGCAGTGGCATAATTTCAGTGCTGTTATTCTGTCGGTACGCTTAACGAAAAATAAAATATCACGAATCAATGTTAAACCAGTATGTGTAGGCCCCGTTTACCCTGACACAAACGATGGAATCCTTATAGAAAGATTTCAGTGCTTGTATCAAGCTGCCGTTCACCCCATATATAAGCCAATGTCGACCTCAATTCATTCCTCATCACTCTGCCATATATAGTATATACCATGGATATATAGCGCGGGAATCGACAACCGGCAAAAGGCAATCAGATAACGGCAGACGACTTTTTTATTATTGGATAAAGTGATGAAACGAGCAAAACGTTCACCTGATGGTAAGTACAACGTCTGCCCATAACAAATGCTGTGTCACCCAGGAAATTTCTGTGTGACACCACACTTTACCCATCACCCTGAGACATAAGTTCTTAAGTCTCATATGCCCAGTGATTACGCTAGCTCACAGTGCCCTTCAAACCGAAACACAGTAATGTTTGCATACGACTGGTTCAGGGCAGAATAACTTGGTGGTCCCTACCTAGACTGGATTCCTGCAGTCTAAACGTCGATAAATCGAAATTCCGAATTCCAGACGGCTATAATAAATACCTATTATAGGATTTAGGTACAAACATATACCATGGCTCTTGTTTTTAAATTGAGATTTCAAAAAGTTCTAGAGTAACATAAATTCTAAAGTTAGTCTGACGAATTTACACGGTTCAGCATAGGCGATTTGCCCAATTTTAAACTAACTTGATTTTCGATTGTATTTTTAAATTTGCAATTCAATCACTTTGAACACCTGATTTTGGATAAATTCTTATTGTCTTTCTGTGAATAATAATGGCGAAGAATTTTTTTTATTTAATGACCTATAAGATTGTTATTTTGTTTCGTTATACCTATTCTTTGTTATTTAGCACAAAAACAGTGGTTTTTTGAAAGGTACCAAAAAAATTTACTAAAAAAAATTATTCGTAAAATCGAAGTAATGGATTTGTAAACTAAATATAAGCCAATTGATTATAAATAAAAAGTTATTAAGAAATGGAAGAGTTCTATAGAAATTATAATGAATAACAACTCTAGGAAAAAGTAATAAATAAATTAAATACAGCGATGGCTACTGGCTGATATAACATGGCTTCTACCTTCTCTTCTCGAATCTGCTAAGAGTCAATACACAGATCATAAAACGAGGTTATTAATGTTTATTAATGTATGTGTACGTTGATAAACTGCCTTTCTTTATGTACTTACCGAAGGTTGTACTCAAATGTGACCGCGCCGGGCTCTGCTTCGACCGCACCATCATCACAAATAAAACTGTTCTTACTAATTAACCTGATATCGTGCTGGTGGACCGGGCATAGTCGTAGATATTTTTGGTCGACATTACCATTCCATATAACGAGATCCTCGTGAAAGCCGAAACAGATATGAAGCAAAATATTTGGACCTGACCCACGTGGTGTTCAGTATATGGAGTGGTATGCGGATCGAAATTAGTTACTGTTTCTGCAAAGGGGTTAATCCTGGTCAGTCTCAGAACAATTGAGGCAACTGGGGACACTGTGACGGACCGCTTCATGCTCAATTGTAGAGCGCGGTGCTTCTTGATATCGCGCGCATCGTCTGACGGTTTAACTCCCCTATCCCCTAAGTATCTGCCGTTTGAGCTTGTCAAGTGAGCTCCCATCTGGTTGGGTTCTTCCTTTTCTCCTTTCGCATTATTATGATAGATACATACTATTATTACTATCATATTCTTATATAATTTCAAGAATATAATATTTTTGATACCGTGAACTTTATAGTTAATAGAGTCAGGCGTTACTTTGTGAAAATCACAAACAGCCTATCACAAGTCCACTGCTGAACATAGGCCTCCCCCATAGATTGCCAAAAAGCTCTCATTACGGAGGGATCTTGCTTGCTTCATAGTTTGCTAGCTTGGCAGGCGGGTTGGCAACCGCAATTTATTTATTCAGATTTTCCAGGAAGATGCTGCTGCCCATCTCCTGGTTTTAATTATCCCTCTGTCGACTTCTACGACACCCACGGGATGAGATGGGGAGGCAGATCCTCTTAAGCCGCTCTTAATATAGGGCTTCTAAATATAACTGCTGAGCACAGGCCTCGTCTCATTTCTGTAACGGTTTTTGGAGCCGGAAAGAGTCCGATGCATTCCAATGCGGGTTAGGGGACTTAAAATGTTGTCGAAATACTTTTGTTACTCAGACTTGCAGGTTTCCTCACGATGTTCACGTTTCCGTCAACGTGGAGCATTGAGTAATAAAAATATTTCTTACAGATTTTTTTAATAAAACACAAATAAAAGTACAGTTATAAATTATATATACTTACATACATACATAAGATCACGACTGTATCCCATAAGGGGTAGTCAGAGACTGGGCACTCACTGCAAAAAACAGATGACTGCCACAACACGTTTCACCAAAACAATGTGAAGAAAGGTGGTGAGCCCATCGCCACCATGCGCTGCTGGGTGCACAGTGCAGTTTAATTCCTTACTTACTTACGTAAATTATATATCCATACTAATATTATCAATGCTAAAGTAACTCTCTCTCTGTCCCTCTGTCTGTTTGTTACCTTTTCACGGCTCAACCGCTAAACGGATCTTGATAAAATTTGGCACAGAGATAATTTGCATCTTGGAGACGGACATAGGATACTTTTTATTCAACAAAATTGAACAGTTCTCACAGGATATTTAATAAACCTATATCCACGCCGACGCAGTCGCGGGCATCAACTAGTTTCTTTATATATTTGTTCATTAAAAATAAAGGCATTTTCCACTACACAGACTGAACAATTACAACTGCAACTATTGTATCGAATCAAAAGAAGTAACTTGCCTTTGATTAAAAATGTTCCTGGGAATACCGGTTTTCTTAGATATTTTCTTTACTCTTTCTTTCCCTTTAGTTCACAATGTGCTTGTGTAAGGTAATCATGGAGCGTAAAAACGGACCGACCAAAGCAAATAACTCTTGATGAAACAAAAAGGTTAAAATAACATATTATTTGCTCAAGTCACACAAAAAGTAGCTAATGTATAGTTTCATTCGGAATAATAGCATGACGGATTAAAAGGAATTCCTGACAAACTGAGAAAAAAAACTTTTTTAATTTAACAAAGTGACGAAACGAGCAAACGTTCACCTGATGGTAAGTGCAACGTCTGCCCATAACAAATGCTATGTCAGCAAGAACATTTAAGCCTCATCATGCCCAGTTATTACACTAGCATCTCAGTGCCCTTCAAACCGAAACACTATAATGTTTGCACACTACTGCTTCCGGCAGAATAATTGGACCTGGGGTGGTACCACTGGGCATTTGAGACTTAAGAACTGATGTCTCAGGGTGACGGGCGCAGTGTGGTGTCACACAGAAGTGTTTCTGGGTGACACAGCAGTTGTTGTGGGCGGACGTTGCACTTACCATCAGGTGAACGTTTTGCTCGTTCGCGGTCACTTTCTACAATAAAAGAAACGTACCTATCTGCAAAAAGTGTTAACTAATCGAAAAGTATTATCTAATTTATCAAAATAATATATTAAAATCTTACCAAAAACTAACTTATATATTTCACAGACAATTTTTATAAACATTTATTTTATTGCATAATAACATTGAACATACTAATATAATCGAACAGTAACGATACTTAACAAATGGTATTATGTTTCAATATGATTCCTTATGATCCGATGAACTTAAAGGTCAAGAAATTGTTTCCATGACCTTCGGAATCGAAAAACTTCCGATTGCTGCTTTGCTCTTTATACAATACTAGCTTACGCACGCGACTTCGTCCGCGTGGATATACGTTTTTTAAATATCCCGTGGGAACTATTTGATTTTCCGGAATAAAAGCACCCTATGTCCGTCTCCAGGATGCAGTGAAACTGCACATCACATTTTTTTGTTATGAAAACATGTGACAGCATACACTGTCAAACTGAACATGATTTCTAAAAATACCATTCCAAATTTCTGACTTTTCCGGCGGATTTTCCAAAATTTTTCATTCATACAAAACCTTGTACTGACAATGACCAAACACAACCAAAAAAAAATCAGCCAAATCGGTTTAGCCTTTCTCAAGAGATGACCTTCCATACACGCGACAAGGATTTTCCAATAGTTTTCATTCATACAAAACCTTGTCCTGACAATAACCAAACACAACCAAAAAATCAGCCAAATCGGTTTTTAGCCTTCTTCTCAAGAGATGACCTTCCATACCCGCGACAAAGATTTTCCAAAAATTTGCATGCATACAAATCCTTGTTCTGACAATAACAAACACAACCAAAAAAAAATCAGCCAAATCGGTTTAGCCTTTCTCAAGAGATGACCTTCCATACACGCGACAAAGATTTTCCAAAAATTTGCATTCATACAAATCTTGTTCTGACAATAACAAACACAACCAAAAAAATCAGCCAAATCGGTTTAGCCTTTCTCAAGAGATGACCTTCCATACACGCGACAAGGATTTTCCAATAGTTTTCATTCATACAAACCTTGTCCTGACAATAACAAACACAACCAAAAAAATCAGGCCAAATCGGTTTAGCCTTTCTCAAGAGATGACCTTCCATACACGCGACAAGGATTTTCCAATAGTTTTCATTCATACAAACCTTGTCCTGACAATAACAAACACAACCAAAAAATCAGCCAAATCGGTTTAGCCTTTCTCAAGAGATGACCTTCCATACCCGCGACAAAGATTTTCCAAAAATTTGCATTCATACAAATCTTGTTCTGACAATAACAAACACAACCAAAAAAAAATCAGCCAAATCGGTTTAGCCTTTCTCAAGAGATGACCTTCCATACACGCGACAAAGATTTTCCAAAAATTTGCATTCATACAAATCTTGTTCTGACAATAACAAACACAACCAAAAAAAAAATCAGCCAAATCGGTTTTTTAGCCTTTCTCAAGAGATGACCTTCCATACACGCGACAAGGATTTTCCAATAGTTTTTCACAAGAGGGATGACCTAGCCATACACGCGGCACTGATTTTATTCATATAGAAGAAGAAGATAGAAGTGTCGGACTATTATACAGTACGTTTCATTATATGTGTTATACTATGTTGTTACGCAATACCAATAGAGTATAAACACAAATAGATATCTGGGCCAGACGTTTTGTGTTATATTATAACGCTGCTACTGCAAGTAAGCAGTGACCAATGGCTTGGTCACCGCAACTAATTACACAACACTGTTTGACTAACTCCATATTGCCTTCACATCACTTACCCTTTCACTAATAATTACTCAACATGCAAACAACTGTACAGATGGAGTGTTTATATTCCAAATTAGCTTAACATTCAAACGCATCTTTTGCAGCAAATTTGAACGCATCGTATAATATCCATACTGGACGCATTAAATATCCATCCTATATTATATATGCGGAATGTGAAGCACTGCCCTCTGTTCCTCTGTTTCGTTACCTTGTCACGGTTCAACCGCAGAACCGATCTTGACAAAATTTGGCACAGAGATTAGCTTGCATCCTGGTGGCGGACATAGGGTACTTTTTATCCCGAAAATCAAATATTTCGCACAGGATATTTATAAAACTCAAAACCATGCGGACGTAGTTGCGGGCATCAGCTATTTATAATGATGATGTTTTCTCCTAGCCGATTTCGAACACGGCGGACAACTTCCGAATACTGTCGAGAGCCATCAACTGCACAGGAGATATTATAGTGCCACAAGTGTACGCGCAAACACAGAGGCACTCCACTCGTCCCAACCCTACCCGCGCCCGATGTTTACGCTGATGCGATAAGATCGGAGGTAGGCTAGGATGCAAGTATCAGAAACATGGGGAATATCACAACACAATCAGACCCAAAAACCAGCAATTTATGTTTTAGCACAAATGTTGGCTCTGGCTGGAATCCGAACCCAGGACCCGCTTAGAAGTCAGGTACTCTGACCACTAGGCCACGCGGTCGAATATATACAACATCTAAATCTTACTAGTTGGAGGAGACGTCTTCCCTAGATCAGACCTCCCGATCTGGTCGGGTCGTTTGATCATCCCGCAAAAGTTGTATTAGTATTGCGTTCTCCAATTCGCATTTGAAGTGTGACGATTACACCGTACCCTTCATTATTTGGAGATGCCTACGCTCAACATCATTTCCATTTCAGCCTACACCAGTCCACTGCTGAACACAGGCCTACCCCATAGATAGTTTGTAGGTCTCATTTTGGGAGGATTTCGCCGTAGTTCCTCTAAAAAAGGGACTTGAAAATAATTTATGATATAATTGTAAAAACAGAGAAATGTATTATTATTCAATCTGATTATTACTCTTAATGCAGTTTGAATATTGATGTTTACTGCAGTTTGAATAAAATAAAATTTAATATGTATAAAGAAATAGGAGAAGTATGTTTTTAATATAATAAGATACACCTTTTAATCCATTTACAAAGGAAGAAGGAAAGAAAAAATAAATATTTACATAAACTTTTTTTGCTGCTGTAATACAGAGCGAGTACATTTGAAAAAAAAATTACATTTGCATAATATAGGACTACAGCAATGAAAATACTTCTGACTCAGAATTGTGCTGCAGTGGCATAATTTCAGTGCTGTTATTCTGTCGGTACGCTTAACGAAAAATAAAATATCACGAATCAATGTTAAACCAGTATGTGTAGGCCCCGTTTACCCTGACACAAACGATGGATCCTTATAGAAAGATTTCAGTGTGTATCAAGCTGCCGTTCACCCATATATAAGCAATGTCGACCTCAATTCATTCCTCATCACTCTGCCATATATAGTATATACCATGGATATAGTATATATATGTATATACAAATATTTTTAAAGTAAAAATACAGTAACGGCAGACGACTTTTTTATTATTGGATAAAGTGATGAAACGAGCAAAACGTTCACCTGATGGTAAGTACAACGTCTGCCCATAACAAATGCTGTGTCACCCAGGAAATTTCTGTGTGACACCACACTTTACCCATCACCCTGAGACATAAGTTCTTAAGTCTCATATGCCCAGTGATTACGCTAGCTCACAGTGCCCTTCAAACCGAAACACAGTAATGTTTGCATACGACTGGTTCAGGGCAGAATACTTGGTGGTCCCTACCTAGACTGGATTCCTGCAGTCTAAACGTCGATAAATCGAAATTCCGAATTCCAGACGGCTATAATAAATACCTATTATAGGATTTAGGTACAAACATATACCATGGCTCTTGTTTTAAATTGAGATTTCAAAAAGTTCTAGAGTAACATAAATTCTAAAGTTAGTCTGACGAATTTACACGGTTCAGCATAGGCGATTTGCCAATTTTAAACTAACTTGATTTTCGATTGTATTTTTAAATTTGCAATTCAATCACTTTGAACACTGATTTTGGATAAATTCTTATTGTCTTTCTGTGAATAATAATGGCGAAGAATTTTTTTATTTAATGACCTATAAGATTGTTATTTTGTTTCGTTATACCTATTCTTTGTTATTTAGCACAAAAACAGTGGTTTTTGAAAGGTACCAAAAAATTTACTAAAAAAAATTATTCGTAAAATCGAAGTAATGGATTTGTAAACTAAATATAAGCCAATTGATTATAAATAAAAAGTTATTAAGAAATGGAAGAGTTCTATAGAAATTATAATGAATAACAACTCTAGGAAAAAGTAATAAATAAATTAAATACAGCGATGGCTACTGGCTGATATAACATGGCTTCTACCTTCTCTTCTCGAATCTGCTAAGAGTCAATACACAGATCATAAAACGAGGTTATTAATGTTTATTAATGTATGTGTACGTTGATAACTGCCTTTCTTTATGTACTTACCGAAGGTTGTACTCAAATGTGACCGCGCCGGGCTCTGCTTCGACCGCACCATCATCACAAATAAAACTGTTCTTACTAATTAACCTGATATCGTGCTGGTGGACCGGGCATAGTCGTAGATATTTTTGGTCGACATTACCATTCCATATAACGAGATCCTCGTGAAAGCCGAAACAGATATGAAGCAAAATATTTGGACCTGACCCACGTGGTGTTCAGTATATGGAGTGGTATGCGGATCGAAATTAGTTACTGTTTCTGCAAAGGGGTTAATCCTGGTCAGTCTCAGAACAATTGAGGCAACTGGGACACTGTGACGGACCGCTTCATGCTCAATTGTAGAGCGCGGTGCTTCTTGATATCGCGCGCATCGTCTGACGGTTTAACTCCCCTATCCCCTAAGTATCTGCCGTTTGAGCTTGTCAAGTGAGCTCCCATCTGGTTGGGTTCTTCCTTTTCTCCTTTCGCATTATTATGATAGATACATACTATTATTACTATCATATTCTTATATAATTTCAAGAATATAATATTTTTGATACCGTGAACTTTATAGTTAATAGAGTCAGGCGTTACTTTGTGAAAATCACAAAACAGCCTATCACAAGTCCACTGCTGAACATAGGCCTCCCCATAGATTGCCAAAAAGCTCTCATTACGGAGGGATCTTGCTTGCTTCATAGTTGCTAGCTTGGCAGGCGGGTTGGCAACCGCAATTTATTTATTCAGATTTTCCAGGAAGATGCTGCTGCCCATCTCCTGGTTTTAATTATCCCTCTGTCGACTTCTACGACACCCACGGGATGAGATGGGGAGGCAGATCCTCTTAAGCCGCTCTTAATATAGGGCTTCTAAATATAACTGCTGAGCACAGGCCTCGTCTCATTTCTGTAACGGTTTTGGAGCCGGAAAGAGTCCGATGCATTCCAATGCGGGTTAGGGGACTTAAAATGTTGTCGAAATACTTTTGTTACTCAGACTTGCAGGTTTCCTCACGATGTTCACGTTTCCGTCAACGTGGAGCATTGAGTAATAAAAATATTTCTTACAGATTTTTTTAATAAAACACAAATAAAAGTACAGTTATAAATTATATATACTTACATACATACATAAGATCACGACTGTATCCCATAAGGGGTAGTCAGAGACTGGGCACTCACTGCAAAAACAGATGACTGCCACAACACGTTTCACCAAAACAATGTGAAGAAAGGTGGTGAGCCCATCGCCACCATGCGCTGCTGGGTGCACAGTGCAGTTTAATTCCTTACTTACTTACGTAAATTATATATCCATACTAATATTATCAATGCTAAAGTAACTCTCTCTGTCCCTCTGTCTGTTTGTTACCTTTTCACGGCTCAACCGCTAAACGGATCTTGATAAAATTTGGCACAGAGATAATTTGCATCTTGGAGACGGACATAGGATACTTTTTATTCAACAAAATTGAACAGTTCTCACAGGATATTTAATAAACCTATATCCACGCCGACGCAGTCGCGGGCATCAACTAGTTTCTTTATATTTTGTTCATTAAAAATAAAGGCATTTTCCACTACACAGACTGAACAATTACAACTGCAACTATTGTATCGAATCAAAAGAAGTAACTTGCCTTTGATTAAAAATGTTCCTGGGAATACCGGTTTTCTTAGATATTTTCTTTACTCTTTCTTTCCCTTTAGTTCACATGTGCTTGTGTAAGGTAATCATGAGCGTAAAAACGGACCGACCAAAAGCAAATAACTCTTGATGAAACAAAAAAGGTTAAAATAACATATTATTTGCTCAAGTCACACAAAAGTAAGCTAATGTATAGTTATTCGGAAATAATAGCATGACGGATTAAAAGGAATTCCTGACAAACTGAGAAAAAAAACTTTTTTAATTTAACAAAGTGACGAAACGAGCAAAACGTTCACCTGATGGTAAGTGCAACGTCTGCCCATAACAAATGCTATGTCAGCAAGAACATTTAAGCCTCATATGCCCAGTTATTACACTAGCTCTCAGTGCCCTTCAAACCGAAACACTATAATGTTTGCACACTACTGCTTCACGGCAGAATAATTGGACCTGGGGTGGTACCACTGGGCATTTGAGACTTAAGAACTGATGTCTCAGGGTGACGGGCGCAGTGTGGTGTCACACAGAAGTGTTCTGGGTGACACAGCATTTGTTGTGGGCGGACGTTGCACTTACCATCAGGTGAACGTTTTGCTCGTTTCGTCACTTTCTACAATAAAAGAAACGTACCTATCTGCAAAAAGTGTTAACTAATCGAAAAGTATTTCTAATTTATCAAAATAATATATTAAAATCTTACCAAAAACTAACTTATATTTCACAGACAATTTTTATAAACATTTTATTTTATTGCATAATACATATGAACATACAAATATAATCGAACAGTAACGATACTTAACAAATGGTATTATGTTCAATATGATTCCTTATGATCCGGATGAACTTAAAGGTCAAGAAATTGTTTCCATGACCTTCGGAATCGAAAACTCCGATTGCTGCTTTGCTCTTTATACAATACTAGCTTACGCACGCGACTTCGTCCGCGTGGATATACGTTTTTTAAATATCCCGTGGGAACTATTTGATTTTCCGGAATAAAAGCACCCTATGTCCGTCTCCAGGATGCAGTGAAACTGCACATCACATTTTTTTTGTTATGAAAACATGTGACAGCATAACTGTCAAACTGAACATGATTTCTAAAAATACCATTCAAATTTCTGACTTTTCCGGCGGATTTCCAAAATTTTTCATTCATACAAACCTTGTACTGACAATGACAAACACAACCAAAAAAATCAGCCAAATCGGTTTAGCCTTTCTCAAGAGATGACCTTCCATACACGCGACAAGGATTTTCCAATAGTTTTCATTCATACAAACCTTGTCCTGACAATAACAAACACAACCAAAAAAATCAGCCAAATCGGTTTAGCCTTTCTCAAGAGATGACCTTCCATACACGCGACAAAGATTTTCCAAAAATTTGCATTCATACAAATCTTGTTCTGACAATAACAAACACAACCAAAAAAAATCAGCCAAATCGGTTTAGCCTTTCTCAAGAGATGACCTTCCATACACGCGACAAGGATTTTCCAATAGTTTTCATTCATACAAACCTTGTCCTGACAATAACAAACACAACCAAAAAAATCAGCCAAATCGGTTTAGCCTTTCTCAAGAGATGACCTTCCATACACGCGACAAGGATTTTCCAATAGTTTTCATTCATACAAACCTTGTCCTGACAATAACAAACACAACCAAAAAATCAGCCAAATCGGTTTAGCCTTTCTCAAGAGATGACCTTCCATACCCGCGACAAAGATTTTCCAAAAATATGCATTCATACAAATCTTGTTCTGACAATAACAAACACAACCAAAAAAAAATCAGCCAAATCGGTTTAGCCTTTCTCAAGAGATGACCTTCCATACACGCGACAAAGATTTTCCAAAAATTTGCATTCATACAAATCTTGTTCTGACAATAACAAACACAACCAAAAAAAATCAGCCAAATCGGTTTAGCCTTTCTCAAGAGATGACCTTCCATACACGCGACAAGGATTTTCCAATAGTTTTCATTCATACAAACCTTGTCCTGACAATAACAAACACAACCAAATCGGTTTAGCCTTTCTCAAGAGATGACCTGCCATACACGCGGCAACTGATTTTTATTCATATAGAAGAAGAAGATAGAAGTGTCGGACTATTATACAGTACGTTTCATTATGTTGTTATACTATGTTGTTACGCAATACCAATAGAGTATAAACACAAATAGATATCTGGGCCAGACGTTTTGTTTATATTATAACGCCTGCTACTGCAAGTAAGCAGTGACCAATGGCTTGGTCACCGCAACTAATTACACAACACTGTTGACTAACTCCATATTGCTTCACATCACTTACCCTTTCACTAATAATTACTCAACATGCAAACAACTGTACAGATGGAGTGTTTTATTCCAAATTAGCTTAACATTCAAACGCATCTTTTGCAGCAAATTTGAACGCATCGTATAATATCCATACTGGACGCTTAAATATCCATCCTATATTATTAATGCGGAAGTAACTCCCTCTGTTCCTCTGTTTCGTTACCTTGTCACGGTTCAACCGCAGAACCGATCTTGACAAAATTTGGCACAGAGATAGCTTGCATCCTGGTGGCGGACCTAGGGTACTTTTTTATCCCGAAAAATCAAATATTTCGCACAGGATATTTATAAAAACTCAAACCATGCGGACGTAGTTGCGGGCATCAGCTATTTATAATGATGATGTTCTCCTAGCCGATTTCGAACACGGCGACAACTTCCGAATACTGTCGAGAGCCATCAACTGCACAGGAGATATTATAGTGCCACAAGTGTACGCGCAAAACACAGAGGCACTCACTCGTCCCAACCTACCCGCGCCCGATGTTACGCTGATGCGATAAGATCGGAGGTAGGCTAGGATGCAGTATCAGAAACATGGGGAATATCACAACACAATCAGACCCAAAAACCAGCAATTTATGTTTTAGCACAAATGTTGGCTCTGGCTGGAATCCGAACCCAGGACCCGCTTAGAAGTCAGGTACTCTGACCACTAGGCCCGCGGTCGAATATATACAACATCTAAATCTTACTAGTTGGAGGAGACGTCTTCCCTAGATCAGACCTCCCGATCTGGTCGGGTCGTTTGATCATCCGCCAAAAGTTGTTATAGTATTGCGTTCTCCAATTCGCATTTGAAGTGTGACGATTACACCGTACCCTTCATTATTTGGAGATGCCTACGCTCAACATCATTTCCATTTCAGCCTACACCAGTCCACTGCTGAACACAGGCCTACCCCATAGATAGTTTGTAGGTCTCATTTTGGGAGGATTTCGCCGTAGTTCCTCTAAAAAAGGGACTTGAAAATTTATGATATAATTGTAAAAACAGAGAAATGTATTATTCAATCTGATTATTACTCTTAATGCAGTTTGAATATTGATGTTTACTGCAGTTTGAATAAAATAAAATTTAATATGTATAAAGAAATAGGAGAAGTATGTTTTTAATATAAGATACACCTTTTAATCCATTTACAAAGGAAGAAGGAAAGAAAAAATAAATATTTACATAAACATTTTTTGCTGCTGTAATACAGAGCGAGTACATTTGACAAAAAAAAATTACATTTGCATAATATAGGACTACAGCAATGAAATACTTCTGACTCAGAATTGTGCTGCAGTGGCATAATTTCAGTGCTGTTATTCTGTCGGTACGCTTAACGAAAAATAAAATATCACGAATCAATGTTAAACCAGTATGTGTAGGCCCCGTTTACCCTGACACAAACGATGGAATCCTTATAGAAAGATTTCAGTGCTTGTATCAAGCTGCCGTTCACCCATATATAAGCAATGTCGACCTCAATTCATTCCTCATCACTCATCACTCTGCCATATATAGTATATACCATGGATATATAGCGCGGGAATCGACAACCGGCAAAAGGCAATCAGATAACGGCAGACGACTTTTTATTATTGGATAAAGTGATGAAACGAGCAAAACGTTCACCTGATGGTAAGTACAACGTCTGCCCATAACAAATGCTGTGTCACCAGGAATTTCTGTGTGACACCACACTTTACCCATCACCCTGAGACATAAGTTCTTAAGTCTCATATGCCCAGTGATTACGCTAGCTCACAGTGCCCTTCAAACCGAAACACAGTAATGTTTGCATACGACTGGTTCAGGGCAGAATAAACTTGGTGGTCCCTACCTAGACTGGATTCCTGCAGTCTAAACGTCGATAAATCGAAATTCCGAATTCCAGACGGCTATAATAAATACCTATTATAGGATTTAGGTACAAACATATACCATGGCTCTTGTTTTAAATTGAGATTTCAAAAAGTTCTAGAGTAACATAAATTCTAAAGTTAGTCTGACGAATTTACACGGTTCAGCATAGGCGATTGCCAATTTAAACTAACTTGATTTTCGATTGTATTTTAAATTTGCAATTCAATCACTTTGAACACTGATTTTGGATAAATTCTTATTGTCTTTCTGTGAATAATAGGCGAAGATTTTTTTATTTAATGACCTATAAGATTGTTATTTGGTTCGTTATCCTATTCTTTGTTATTTAGCACAAAAACAGTGGTTTTTGAAAGGTACCAAAAAATTTACTAAAAAAAATTATTCGTAAAATCGAAGTAATGGATTTGTAACTAAATATAAGCCATTGATTATAAATAAAAGTATTAAGAAAGGAAGAGTTCTATAGAAATTATAATGAATAACCAACTCTAGGAAAAAGTAATAAATAAATTAAATACAGCGATGGCTACTGGCTGATATAACATGGCTTCTACCTTCTCTTCTCGAATCTGCTAAGAGTCAATACACAGATCATAAAACGAGGTTATTAATGTTTATTAATGTATGTTGTACGTTGATAAACTGCCTTTCTTTATGTACTTACCGAAGGTTGTACTCAAATGTGACCGCGCCGGGCTCTGCTTCGAACCGCACACATCATCACAAATAAAAACTGTT